>JAPPVO010000016.1:129069754-129271395 GCA_030407325.1 Camellia japonica
ACTCAGCCCAAAATCCTCGTGGTACGATCCTGGACAATCCAATGTTCTACTGAATTAGTATTTTGTTTAGTTCTCTATTTTTGATTGAAACACGACCGATCAAGTAGTTTCTTTACCAATCTACCCATCTCTAGCATGTGCTGCTATTACCATGACCAAAACAAAGCCACTGTTTATTGCCAACTACCTCTTTGGTTCATTAATGATCTCATAGGCTTTGTCACCAATCTCATCCATCTCTTCGACAACACATTGTTTGTAAAACCTTCCATTATATCAACAAAATGATTGTTATAATATAATTGACTATTAAAAAAAGAGCAATTATATTTCTCTTTTGGAATTTTCATATTGTATGACACATATACAGACTTTTGATAATATATCCAAATCAAAAATTGAAATTTTGTGTATGAAAAAGATTCAAAAACTTTTAAACTCAAATTCTAAAAATTCCAAAAGTGGAGAAGAGAGAGAGGTTGTCAGTAGAGATGTTAGGGTTATGAAATTAAAGAGAAGAGAGAGATAGACATAAAGTAGAGCTAAACTAACTTTCTTTAAAATCTAACTTCAAGAGTGAGAACGAAGCCCTTATGGCAATCAGAGATGGGTGGTGTGCCTAGAATCAACCGGAGGAGAAAATTACGGTGATTGCGGATGGGTGGTGAGGTGGTGAAATAAGAGAGAGGGCTTGCAGCTACCGGAGTCGGAAAGGACGTAGGTGAGCTGCGGTGGGACAGAGGTTAAGAGGGAGGAAAAGTAGACCTGAGAGGAAGAAAGAAACTAAAGAGATGAGGTCTGCTGCCAAAGGTGAGAGAGATTAGGAGTGGGATAGAGAGAGAAGAGCAGTGGGAGGGAATTTGTCTAGGTGAATCATGTAACACCCTGCAATTTTATACCGGGATACACCACAACAAGCCTAGCAATATATAGAACATCCATCTTTCTCATTGAACTAAGATCTAAGAAATTACAATTTCAAAGTTTACATTTTTCCAAGATACTTTAAACTCATCCCCAAGTTCAATGAACTAGATGACATTACAAAAGAAATAAGCCCTAAAAGTGTACGAGACAACAAGGCATTTCCTATACAACAAAATAGATTTACAAGTCTTAACACAAAACTTCAAATCTTGAATAACAAATGTTCTTGAGCTTTCACTCCTAAACTGAACGACCAGTACTCCAAATCATCACTATGGAGGTACTTCATCATTTCTTGAAAATTAAATAAGGTTGAGCTATATGCCTAGTAGAAATACATTTAATCAAGTGTTTAATCATTTCAATAAGCCCATGGCACCATTGAGACGAGACACACGATAAGTAATTAATATACACATACAAATATAGTCCATTATGTAAACGAATCTAACAATTGAATAATCACATTTCTATCTCACACTAATCATCATCAAATTAGAAGATAAAGTATACCATGAGTCCCTTATAAGAATCTAAATAAAAAATACAAGTCACTTTTATTTAAAAACCATCCCCACATTTACCAACTATCATACGGCAGGACGTGGGCACCCAAAAACATTTTAATACTATCCCCACGTTTACCGACTATCATACGACATGATGTGAGCACCCCAAATCATCCATTTTTCCACTTTTACCGACTACAATACGGTAGGATCAGTGGACACCCAAAAACATTTTCTGACATTCGTTCGGCGATAAGATCAGATAGGGCAATTGGGCACCTTAACTCCCCGCGCGGGTACCAACACAACACAACCACATTAAAACCGACTCTTAATTCGGACTCATGCTCCATTTACCAAACTTTTATTCAATCAGCAAGTATTCAACATTATACGAGATGAAACACAACACAACACTCAAGAAGAACCAATTCCCAAGTCACAATTTCATTGTCATAACAATATTCACATCTCTTATCCTTTATTGTTCACAAGATCCCAATCTAAATACTATTTTCTACTTAGTTGGAAATTAGGGTTCTTAGTCACATTTGGGGCTTCCTCCCTATTTTTATATATGAATATATTCTCAACACCAATATTCCTCTTTTATGAAAAACTAGATGAAATTTTAATAACAATTGAGTAAAATGCCCCCTTTTTTGTTAAATACAAAATTTAATTCAACTCAATCATTTAATCAAGCCCCATAATCACAACAATACCTTATAAACTTCTTCAAAACAAGAAATACGAGGTTAAAAGTAACCCTACCTCAAGCTATGAGCAAATAGACTGAGCTTCTAGAAGAATCTTTCGTAAAAATGAAATCCAATCGATAGGAATGAAGATCTTCACGTGTACTTCACTCATTCAAGTGAAACTAGATCTTAGAGGAATGATGAGTATTTAGGACAAGAAACCTAGGGTTTTTCGGGCTTGAGACAAGAAAGAGGAAGAAAGAAAAGAAAAGTGGAGAGAATGCTCTAGAATTGTCCTTTTTAAAAGCTGAATTCGCGCAGACCGCTCGAGCGGTCTTTTCATCACTTGAGCGGTGAACAACATCTCTTGATACTTTTGTCTACAAAACGAGATTCTGGGAGCCCTGCATCTTCGCTCAAGCGATCATTAGTTTGCTCGAGCAGTCAATCCCGACCTGCAAAACTATTAAACCTTCCAATCTACGCTTGAGCAGTACTTTCACCACTCAAGCGGTCACCTGGAACAAAATGTCACAATTTCTTCCCCTTAGGAAATTTCGTCCCCAAAATAATGTCAATGCTCACTACGAAAATAAATACAGCAACAATAGTGTATTAATTGTTCCTTAACGACTCCCAACTAGACAATAGATCAATTCAAAAGCAAAGACAAGAAAGAATTAGAAAATTTATGATTTACATTCTCTTTATCATATACAAGGCAGAAGCAAAGAAACAACTACATCATGAATTTAGGAATAAGTCCGGGTATTTCTCATAGACTTCGGCTTCGCGCTCCCAAGTTGCTTCTTCCACTTCGTGATGGCACTATAATACTTTAACTAATGGAATAGTTTTACCCCTTAATACTTGCTCTCCTGTATCAAAGATTTGGATAGGTCTTTCCTTATAAGAGACATCTTATTAACTTCAATTTCTGCCCAATCTAACACGTGGGAGGGATCAGGTTCACATTTGCGAAGCATTGATACGTGGAACACATTATGCACCCCCGCGAGTTGAGGTGGTAAAGCAAGATGATAAGCAACTTCTCCTATTCGCTTGATAATGTCAAAAGGGCCAATAAATCTGGGAGATTACTTTCCACTCCTACAAATCTCATCAATCCCTTCCTCTGAGAGATCTTCAAAAATACATGGTCTCCTACTTCAAAAGATAACGGTCGTCGCCTCCGATCGGCATAGCTTTTTTGACGGCTTTAGGCCGTCATCAATCTTGTTCAAATAAGCGCTACCTTCTCCGTAGTCTCACGAACCAACTTGGGACCAAGCATAGGTGAATCCCCTACATTCGTCCAACACACCGATGATGTACAGGGATGTCCATAAAGAGCTTCGAAAGGTGCCATCTTGATACTAGCCTGGTAACTATTGTCGTAGGCGAATTTAACTAAGGGTAGGTGTTTTTCCCAAGACCCCTTAAAATCTGATATACATTCCCTCAACATATCTTCTAAAATTTGAATGGTACGCTCAGATTGTCCATCGGTCTGCGGGTGATAAGTAGTACTGAAATTTAAGTGAGTACCCTAAAGCACTCTGAAGACTCTGCCATAGCCTGGCTGTAAAGCGAGGGTCTCAATCAGACACTATACTCACTAGAACCCCATGGAGACGAATAGTCTCACGAATATAAAGTTCAGCTAGAAATTCTATGGAGTCTCCCATGCTCATGGCGAGGAAGTGAGCTGATTTGGTGAGTTTGTCTACTATCACCCATATTGCATCATTGCTTCTCTGTGTTCTAGGAAGACCTATAACAAAGTTCATATTGACATTCTCCCATTTCCATTCTGCAACTGTAAGAGGTTGTAGTAATCTCACCGGCTTTTGGTGTTCCATCTTCACTTGTTAATAGGTCAAACACTTGGACACAAATAAGGCTATATCCTTTTTCATACCTCTCTACCAAAATTGTCACTGAGGTCATGTTACATTTTGGTGCCTCCTGAATGCATAGCAAAGCGCGAGTGGTAGAAGTCCCATAAAACTTCATCCCTCATTGATGTAGACACAAACAACCGGTTAAGGTAACGAACACTAGAGTCCGAAAAAATGTTCAGGCCCCTCTCTTCTTTCCCTTGGGAAATTCTCTCTCTAATTTTATTCACTTCGGATCACACAATTGTGCTTCAACTACTTTCGTAACAAGGGTGGGTTGTGCAACAGTGGTAAATAGGGTGGCTTGTTTTGAGGATTCGTGAAGTTGCAAGTCAAATTCACTTACGTCCCTCATCATCTTCCATTCCCTTATAGCTAAACCGGCTAGAGTACTTACAGATTTTCTACTCAAGGCATCCGCTACAACATTGGCCTTACCGGGGTGGTAGTGTATTTCAAAGTCATAGTCTTCCAAGAACTCCATCCATCTCTCTTGACGCAAATTCAAATCTTTTTGGGAGAATAGGTACTTAAGGCTCTTGTGATCAGAGAAGACTTCAAATTTCTCTCTATACAAATAATGTCTCCACAATTTTAAGGTAAAAACGACGATGGCAAGCTCTAAATTGTGCGTTGGGTAGTTTCCCTTGCGAGGCTTTAATTACCGCGAACCATACGCTACTACTTTGCCTTCGTGCATCAAAACACATCCTAACCCTTCCTTAGAGGCATCACAATATACAATATACCCAAGCCACATTCTAGAATAATAAGAATAGGAGCAATAGTCAATCTGAGCTTTAGTTCTCGGAAAGAGTTCTTACAAGCTTCACTCCAAACGAATTTCACTCCCTTGTGAGTTAATCTGGTCAAAGGTGAAGCGATTGAATAAAAGTTCCTCACAAACCGGCGATAATAACCGGCTAAACCTAGGAAACTACGAATCTCAAAAGCGTTTTTAGGTTGTTCCCAATTCTACACAGCCTCTATCTTTGAAGAATCCACTATAACTCCATCTCCGGAGACTACATGACCCAAAAAACTTCACTTCTGGAAGCCAAAACTCACATTTTTTGTACTTCACATAGAAACGATGTTCTCTAAAAAGTTGTAAGACAATACGAAGATGCCTTTCATGCTCCACTTTGGAAGGCGAATAGATTAGAATATCGTCTACAAAGACAACCACAAATTTGTCAAGAAACTCTCAGAAAATTCGATTCAGAAGATCCATGAAAGTAGTTGGCGGATTAGTTAAACTGAATGGCATATCGGATACGAAAAGCAGTCTTGGGGATATCCTCCTCCCTAACTCGGATTTGGTGATAACCCAACCTTAAATCTATCTTTGAAGAACAACACGAACCTTTAAGTTGATCAAAAAGGTCATCTATTCGGGCAAGGGGTATTTATTCTTAACCGTAACTTGATTTAATTTACGGTAATCAATTCATAGTTTTAGTGACCTATCCTTTTTCTTTGCAAACAAGGCTGAGGCTCTCCAAGGTGAGGTGCTAGGGCATATGAAGCCCTTAGCAACTCCTGTAATTTTTCCTTTAGAACAACCAATTCAGCTGGAGCAAATCTATATGGTGACAAGAAGATAGGTGCTATACTCGGTATTAAGTCTATAGTGAACTCAACTACTCAGTGAGGAGGTAATTCAGTGAGATCTTTAGGAAAGACGTCAAGATACTCACATACTACCCTTGGAAACCCATCCCGACTGTACCACTTCCGTCATCTAAAAATGCTGGTAAAAGGGTTAATTCACCTCAACCAAGTGGATAGTACAATGAGAGTAAGAATTTATCGTTCCTGTCTCCCAAAAATGTGAAACAATCATCACCCGACGTGCATACTGTAACTCTCCCATAATAACAATCTATAATAGCTCGGTAAGTAGACAACTAGTCCATGCTGAGAATAACATCAAAACCCGACATTTCCAACAATTCAAAATTAAATGGTAGTTGTCGGCCCGCAACCTCAATTACACACCCTGACATCCCTAGGTCAGAATGACTTTACCCCCAATGGGTGACTCTATAGTAAGTGAGGATTTTAACTGTTTACATTCTAACCCCAACAATGATGCAAATGAAGTGGCTATAAATGAATGAGATGGGCTAGTGTCAATCAACACACTAGCCTAGGTATTGAAAATAAGAAATGTACCTTTCACAATTGACGACCAGAAGTCTGCTTCGAAGCGGCGATGACATACACTCTTCCCTATCACCTTTGCTCTCCCAATTCACCTCTATGAGCATAAGTTTGTAGCACCGATGGTATATATGTAGCCCTCTATGCTGGCCTAGATGTCTGGCCTAATTAAGTGCGTTAGTAAGACTGTTTCTGTCTTTGGCCCATCTGAAAACCTCTAGATTGTCGAGATCCTGCACACTAGTAGTCTCTGCTCTTTGTGGGCAACACTTCTTCAAATGTTCCAGTTGACCACACTGATAACAAGACGGTGATTGGTCCCTATTTTGGGATTGGCTTTGCGGACACGTAGGTTGGGTTTGTGATCCACCCTTCTGTCCACACTTAGAAGCTTTGTGACCCAATTGGCTACATCTATAGCAAGCACCACAGATTCGACCCACACTCCCTGAACTTCCATCTATCATAGAATCAAAAGATTTGGCCTGTTGTGGGGGTGATTGAAATGATGATGATGAACCCCTAGACCTTTTTGAGGGGCCCATGTCGCCTCTAGAGTTAGAATATCCCGGTCTTTCCAACTTCTGTCTTGCCTCCTCCGCCTCCACCATGATCTCAACATGCGCTGTAGCCTTTACTAGGTGATCATAATCACGAATCATATTTCCTACAACCTTCATTAAAATCTTCGGCCTCAGCCTCTTTTCAAATTCTAAACATCGGCGTTCTTCCGTTGCGACTAACTTCGGTACAAAACGAGATAGACTAGTGAATGTGGCGTCAAACTCAGCCACGAGAGTATCGAGTTGTAAAAACTCCTCAAATTGTTTCCTCAGCCTCTCCCTAGCAGTGAGAGGGAGAAACTTCTCTTGGAAGGCATGTACAAATGCCTCTTATGTGTGCTCCACTCTGTTTTTGACATATTTTCACCATTCTCCAGCCTCTCTTTTCAACTGACAGTTCGCTAATGCTACCCGTAATTCATCCCTTCGGATGTCTAAAATCTCAAAAGACTTGACAATTTGTTCCAGCTACTCATCAGATGTCATTGGATCGGGCCCACCACTAAACTCGGCAGGGTTAGAACCAAAAAACTCCTTTTTCAAAAAGGAAGCTCTGGTTTTCCCTTCAACTATTCTAGTCAATTGCTCAGCTTTAAGTATCTCCATAGATTGCCAAAGAGCCCTTGCCATCTCCCTGGCCAAGGCCCCCATTGCATCTTGGGCCGGTAGGGTGGGCACGTTGTTTTGACCCACTCCTTCTTGTAGAGGGATCTCAAGTTGGGCTGGAACATTCTGGCCTCCCCTACGGGGTTTACCTCGGCCTCTAACATGTCCAGACATCCTATAATAAATAGAGACAATATTAAGTTCAAGATCAACTTTCCACACCTAAGTGCCCCGCTCAAGATCTTCGTACTTTACACAGAATCCCAACAAGGGCTTACACAAGTACCTAATTTCACATAAAATAATCCACATAGTCAAACAATTACAAGAAGCACACACGAGTCACCCTCATGGGATACTAGCTATTTCCATGGCAATCAAGGACCTCCAAGTGGAAAGAGCATTGATCAGGTGCCTTTCCAAAAGGATCTCGATGGATGCAACGGACAATAGCTATATCATAAAAGTTTAACCCTATACCCACATAGCCACAAAAATACACAAGGCACACAAAGCACATAAGCGTCCCATCCTAACCTAGGAACCCTACTGTGACAAATGTCACTTCCCACGAGCCCAAGGTATTCAAACCTAGGAGCTTTGATACCAATTTGTAACGCCCTATAATTTTATACCGGGATACACCACAACAAGCCTAGCAATATATAGAACAACCATCTTTCTCATTGAACTAAGATCCAAGAAATTACAATTTCAAAGTTTACATTTTTCCAAGATACTTTAAACTTATCTCCAAGTTCAATAAACTAGATGACATTACAAAAGAAATAAGCCCTAAAGGCATATGAGACAACAAGGCATTGCCTATACAACAAAATAGATTTACAAGTCTTAACACAACTTCAAATCTTGAATAACAAATGTTCTTGAGCTTTCACTTCCAAACTGAACGACCAGTTACTCCAAATCATCAGTATGGAGGTACTTCGTCACGACATTGAATTCATATGGATGGACAAGAATTTCATAACTGAGTCCCTCTAAAAAATTCTGTAAATTTTATTTGTTTATATGTTGTTTGATAAGTCTAGAAATAAAAACATGATACAAAATGATATGAACGGACAAGATTAATGAAAAGTAAGCGAGTCACTAATAAATTTTTACATAAGAAAGTACAAGAAATTTAAACGAAGTAATCACCTATATACAGGTGTAACAATCCATCAATGAAGTTTTTACCATCATGGACAAGCACAAAACAATCAAATCACCTCCCACCATGCAATAGCATATCTTCTGCCATGCTATCAACCCCAGCTATTGTTGTGTTGCTTTTATAACCTCCAGCTACATATCCAGTTGATGCCTTACCAAGCAAGTACTCAATCTCTACAGAATTCAAATCATTTCTAGATGTCTTTTTCCTGATCAACCCCTCCAGTTCTATCGCTACTTCATTCATATAAGGCCTTTCCTCCCTTTTTACTCTCAAGCATCTCTTTGCAAGATTAGCAACTTCTTTGAGCTCCTTAGTGTTTCCTTCGATTACCATGTGCTCATCAATGATTTGGTTCAAACAATCATTGTTCATACAAGAAATAAAATACATAGCCAGGCATCTCTCCTTTTCTAGCCTATCAAATGACAATGCCTTCTTTCCGGTGATTAACTCCACAAGGAGTACTTCGAAGCTATAAATATCACTATTGACAATCAACTGGCTTGTGAGCATGTATTCAGGGTCTAAGTATCCAAGAGTTCCTTGTACTACTGTGGCTAATTGATTTTGGTCTAGTGGAACAAACCTTGATGCTCCAAAGTCTAACACTTTTGCAGTGTAATTATCGTCTAAGAGTATATTTGTAGACTTAACATCTCTATGGAAGATAGGAATCGATATTGCATAGTGCAAATATGACAATACTCTAGCAGTTTCAGCAACTATTTGCAAACGATTTTCCCATGGCATATTAGATGCCTTACTTTGGTTATTTATATGCTCAAAGAGAGTGCCATTAGTGATGAATTCATAAACAAGTAAAGGGACTTGAGTTTCCAAACAACAACCTAAGAGTTTGACCACATCCCTATGATTCATCTGTGAAAGCATGACCACCTCGTTGATGAATTGCTCTATTTGAATTTCATCCACCATTTGGGATTTCTTAATAGCCATTGTCTTGTTCTTTGGTAGAATTCCCTTGTAAACTGTTCCAAAATGTCCTCAGCCAACAATTCTACTCTCATTATCGTTATTGGTAGCCCGCTTGAGCTCTTCTGAATTAAATATTTTGATCAATTCCTGAGTTGATCTCTCTAGTCTAGAGAGTTGTTTCAACATTAATCCACCATTCTGCTTGAAGAATTTTTCTTTAAGCATGATGAGCTTTCTTTTCTTGAAAATCCAGTATAACCAGGAGCAACTCACCAAAATAGCCAAAGCACCAATGGCAAAACCTGCATTTCAAATAAGTCGTAAGTAACAACTAATATAAACATCTTGCCAATATATTGATTCAAAATTAAGCATATAAAGAATTTTATACTTGAGGAATGAAACAATTAATTATAGAAACATCTCAATTGTATGATGAATTGAAATGCTTCTATATGTTAAAGATCAAAGTTTTAGCTCAATAGGATTGTAACGCCCCCAAATTAACTAAATTAATACACTTCTCATAACTTGATAAATCCAAAATCTCTCCAAGCCAAACAAAAACGTTAATCTCCAAAGTCCTCTTTTCCATTGAACTACATATCAAATATTACAATTTTCATATTCTTGTCTTAGTAATAATAACATTTACATAGTTCAAGAAATTAGAGAATAAAAACAATAATGCCTTAATGGCAAACATCAAGGCAAGGCCTTGTTACAACAAAATGGACATGCGGTCCCAAACATATACGCTCGAAGCTTCCATGTAATACATCTACGAGCCTTCATGCTCCAACAAAACAAAGAAGTCCACCTCCTTCTCATAGGGGTGATTGCACATCATCAATTCCTGAAATTGTTAGATAGGAATGAGCTAGATGCCCAGTAAAAATAATTTTAACAAAGTATCTAATTATTCAAAAATTCATATGGCATTATCACAACCAAAACATTTTCTTGTTCAACTCGTGTTAGGAGTTTAAGCAACAAAACTTAGATATTATAATTTTCATGAAAATCACATTTCAACACTGGGGGGTAAATACACCATGAAGTCCCTAAAGAGAGTCCCAAATCACATACACAAGTCACTTTCATTTAAAACCGCCCCCACATTTACCGACTATTATACAGCAGGATGTGGGCATCCAAAATCATCCGTTTTTCTACTTTTACTGACTACAATACGCCAGGGCTGTAGCTCGCCTTTTTCGCGCCCCATTTCGGAAGTTTGGAAAAAGCCCTACAGTTCAAACTCCCATGGTTCTAAATCTAATCTCACAGGTGCAATGTGAAATTGATATGGAAAACCTTTTTGGAAAATTGATTTTAGATCAAATAATGCCAAAATTGGACTACTTTGCTAGATACAGAGTCGCCACCTAAATATTTTTGTTTTGGGGAAACTTAGGAAACCCATGACTCGTGCCAAAGGCCACATGTTTGTCATCACCAAAGTTGCCTCGGCTCAGGAACTTAGGTACAAGAGGGGAAGGTCATGAATTGAGCACCCCCACTCGCACAATCAAAGATCGGCTTCCACTAATCATGATATGATTTTTATCAACATTATGTGCTCTTTTTCCAGTTATTAAACTAGCGTTACTATGTGATGTGCACAAGCAAGTATAGACTAGATCGCAAGAAGTGGAACATGTCAAGTCATGTTTGTTTTGTGAAAAGGGTTTGAATTTGCCATCTCAAGTGGGCTTAAAGTTTGAGAATTTGTCACTCAACAAAGTGGGCTTAAAACAGTGAATTTGCCACTAGACATAGTGGGCTTAAAAATACATTCGTTGAATCGTTCCAATTCAAGCAACAAGCCTTCATTCATAAGCATTCAAACAGTTTAGCAAGTAAGCATTTAGCCTCATGGTAAGCATGCTAGTCATGGCAGTTACTCACACTCATGCAAGTATGCTAAAGCACTAAAACTCACCTAGTACTCCAAGCTAAAATAAACAAAAGAGTTAGAAAAATATGCATGATTGCTAACTATACAAGATGCCTAATGCAACACATACAATAATGCAGTTAATAGGCTCGACTACTAATATGGTATATGAGCCACTGAAATAACATGGGATGTAAACATGTATTCAAAGAAGTATTGGAATGAAAATGCAGTTTGAATGATGCGCCGAGCCTCGGTGCATGCAAGACAAGATGAATGGATGCAAGCATAAAGTACGCTAATTGTAACATGTCCCTAATCTAACCATCAAAAGCGGATAAATAAAAGGGAGAAAAATGTGGGGTTGGAAAACATACACATTATTATAACATGCTCTCACGAAGGAGAGTCTGAATGAATAAAAGCTAACTAGCTAAATAGGCTAAGGTAATTAAGTTAATTATTACAACACAAATGAAATTAGCTAACTACTTAGCTAATTATTTCAACACTTGAAATAAATTAACCAACTATTTTAAGTTAATTAATTATTACAACACAAACTAATTGGTTACAACTAATTAATTTACAACAAATGAATAATTAAACTCTAATTAAACTAATTAGCTAGTTAAGTAATCCCGGGATGCGGAGGGGGACCCATGCATGCTCGGTTTTCACCCGAAAAAACACCCGCTGTCTGCCCTCGAAAGTCTCTGTTTGCACAGTTGAACACTTCCAGAATAATTCTATTCCACCTTACCAATATTCTGTTGAGGTTTGCATCAATGACAAGCCGGCCACTGGTGAATGTTGCCGGCCGCCTCACGGCCTTGGCAGTGGCTTGTCGGCCAGAGATGGTACTCTGCTGGCCATGGATGGTGGCCTGCCGACTACTGATGCACTAGTTTGTCCTGCTGCAATAGAGTACAAACAGAGCAAAAAGAGGGTATTCCTACAGATTGTTTGCACAACTCATCCCTCATTTTCATGAGAAGATCTAAGGATTGATGAATTTAAGTCATAAACCACAAATTCAAACAATTTCATTGCATGATGGCTTGTGATTCAAGAGGTGCAAATTCAATAAATGCAAAATGGGACACAAACCTCCCCATTTTCATGGAAGAGCAAAGGGAGAAATTGACCTTGGAGACTTGGATCATTTAATCACTAACAAGTATGAAATGGTCCAAATTCCATGTATTCAATTAACGTCCGATTGAACACACAACACATGAGCAAATTTTATCTTGGCTCACTTTTAGTTGCCATTTTTATTTACCCATTTTAATTACCAACCATTACTTAATCACTTAAGTCCAAAAGGTGAGTCAAAGTCCTCTAATGGAAAGAAAAGCTCAAGTCATAAGTTGCTTTGGGTATGAAAGAAGTCTCATACCATTGGTAATGAACCCCCTAAAGGATTAAACCATTAAGTATGAAACCACAATTTCACACTTAGGCAAACAAGTAACTTGAAACCCCTTTCAAAGCAAAATTAAAAGCCAAGAAAGAGGGATGTTGCAGAGATGATTAATGCTAAAATTAAGCATGAAAATCACCAAGAACATGCAATCAACTCAAACAAGAGGTGCCTAATGGCCTAAAACACCACTCTTGTGAGGACCTTTACACTACAACCATGCAAAATAAGAGTCAACTGACCCAAACAGCCCAAAATAGAGCTAAAGCAGTCTAAAACAGAGGCAAAAGCATGCTAGAATTAAGCTAAAACAAACTAGAAAAATAAGGTAACACATGGCACCAACTAGGCTAGCAAACAAGACACAAGGAGGGGAGGCTAACCCCTTCAAATTTGGACTTCAAAACTTGATTTTTACCACTGAAAAAGCTCTGAAAATCAGTGCTGAAAGGCCCTAAAAAAGGATGGTTTTAAAATGGGAAACAAATGTGCAAAGGCCTTAACAACAAGGAATAAAGAGGGATGAACCACCCCCTAACCTCAAATGGCGAAGACACCAATTTCAGCCCATAAAAATAGAGTTTTTTAAAGATAAAAAATAGCCCAAAACAATAGGAAAAAGATAGAAAAACAAGTAAGCAAAACAAGCCTAAAAGTCCACTATTATACCTTTTGAAGAGAAGAGTTGTAATAACCCTGTCTCAAATTATGTTAATTGGCTCTTATTGTGCATGTGATTATGTGTTTGATATGGTTTTGTGTGCCATTATGTGAAAATATGTGGTTTTGAATTTCTATCTGCTCACCATAGGAATATCTGTTTGATTATTTACTTTGGAATTAAATTGAAGGCCTTATCGGCCAAAGAACCCGAAATTGATTACGCCATTGTAATTGGCATAATTTTTAGTGCCTACGGTGAAATTTAATTGGAAATTGATTCGGATCAAATTAATTGGATTAAAATAATGACTTAGTGCTCAAATATGTAATGTTGATGATAGTAATTAAGTGAAATGGTATTTAGTGGAGCATTTTACACCAACCCCTCTCTTTTTTTTCGTTTGGTCGAAATCAACTCCCAGAGAGGACAGACAGAGCCGAATTAGAGAGGGAAGGTGTAGAAGATTGAGGTTTTGGTCTTGAGGCTTGGAGTTTTAGAAGATTACTCAAGAAATTGCTTTGGATTGAAAGGTTTGAGCCTCCAGGTAAATGGATTCATGAATATTAACTTATAATTTGTGAATTAAAGTTAAATTGGTGATCAAGAACAAGAGTTGTGCTATAATTGATGAATTTGAAGTTAAAAATGCACATGCATGTGGAGGATCACCATGATTTTGCATAATCAAGCATGTATTAAGTTGAATATGGAAATATGAGTGTTGAATCATACATGCAAGCATAGTTTTGTTGAGTTTCATGGTTAGAAGCACCATTTGTACCATTTGAAATAGAAATGGAGTCATGAATTGACATGCATGCATGATTGATGAGGATATGAAGCTTAAATGCATGAATTTAATGTATTGGAAGTAAGTTTGGTATAATTTGGGTTTGCATGTGATTGATTCATGGGAATTGAGCTTCAATATGTTGTAATTTGGTGTTTATATCATGTTGGTATATGTATATGAGTGCTATGGGCTGTGAAATGCAAGAAATATCAGTTTGAATGTGTATTTGAAGCTCAAGAACAGTTCTGGAAAACCCAAAAAGTTTGGTGTCCGCTCGAGCGGGGAAACCGCCGCTCGAGCGGAGAATTCGAGCTCCCAGCATTTTTGACAGACATAGTGCCCGCTCGAGCGGGGAAGTTTACTGTAGACGTCCCCGAACGCATCCTAGGGAGGGAGTGCGAGTCCCTCCCGTTCTGGTTCGCTATTGGGTCACTACAGTTCGAAGGACTCAGTTGTTTGTCGCGGTTCGTAATCTGAACCAAAGAGTCCAACTCTGGCAAATCGTTTTGAGAAAAATAGATTTTGAAAAGAAGTGCCAAACATGGACTGCTTTGCCAGATACAGAGTCGCCACCTAAATATTTTTTAATGAGGGAATTTAGGAAACCCTGACTTGGTTCCAAAGGCCACGTGTCCGTCATCACCAAAGTTGTCTTGGCTCGGGAGCTTGGGTACGATCGGGGAAGGTCAGCTATGAGCATCCCCTTTCGCTCGGTCCGAGGACCGGCCTCTACTAACCATGATATCCAATTTTGAAAACTTTATGTGTTCTTATACCGGTTATTAGCCTAGATTTACTACGTTATGCGCACAGTAAATAAGTATAGACCAAATCGCCTAAGTTGGAACAAAACACTACATGTTTGTTTTGAAAACGGTTTGCTACTCGCAAGTAGGCTAAAATGCAGGTTTTGCCACCCTCAAGTGGGCTTTAGAAAAGATGATTTTGCCACTAACTAGTGGGCTTAAAACTCACAGTTTTTAATGCATTGTCCCAATTTAGGTAATTCAACCTCCATCCACAGGCATTCAAGCAGTTATATCACATAAGCAGCTAGCCTCATGGTAATCATGCTATTATGGCAACATTCACATGCATGCGATATGCTAAAGCATAAAAGCTCACCTAGTACTCCAAGTCAAAACAGAAACTAGTTAGTAATCATATGCATGATCCTAGTTCATGTTAAGTGGCTAATGCAACACATGCAAAGAATGTAATCTAGACAGGCTCGGCTATCCTAAACATGGCATATGGAATGCTACAAATAGCATGTATTCAATTTGGAAATCAAAAAAACAATGCAGTTTGTATGATGTACCGAGCCCGATGCATGTCAACAAATGCATGGATGCACGCATGCATTGCATAAGGTATGCTAATTTAAAAAAATGCCCTAATCTACCATCATAAGCAGATAAATAAAAGGGAAGAAAGAAATGGGGGTTGGAAGACATACACACACACACCCACACTTATTACAAATATGCCCTCACACAGAGGGACCAAAAGAATAATACAGGCCGAATAAATAATTAACTACTCTGGCTAATTAAATATTACAAAACTCTATTTAATTAATTAACAAATTCACTAAAGTATGGAAAGCAGTAAAAGGCCTCGGGAAGAGGGATGCACGCATGCTCGGATTTGCTTCGCCCAGAAATTCATTGCCATGACACATGTTGCCTCTGTTTTCACTGTTTGGCACCTCTGAAGACTACACAAGTCCCAAGGAATGCTCTCTGCACACTGTGGAGTGCCACCGGCTAGGAGGAATGTCCATCGGCTATGGGAAATGGTCACCGGCCGCTGATGAAGTTATCGGCCATTGATGAATTGCCGGTCGGCACTGTATGTAGCCGACCGGCCAAAACTTCCTGCAGAAACCTGTTTGACAGCAGCAGAGGGCAAACAAGGCATGGCAATGTATTTTCAAAGCAATGTTTGCACCACCACACTCCATATCATGTTTAAGACTCAAGGGAGTGTGGTGCTCGACCCTCGGGCCACCAATCACGCATTTCGATGCATGATGGCCAAAGAGTCAAGTATGCATTTCAATGTCAAATGCAATGCACACAAACATACAAGGGACCCAACCTCAATCATGGTTGATCAAGAGGTGAGGGAATGCACAACAATGCACATGCAACCTAAGCATGCAAGCTAACACACAAATATGCAATGCAACTACATGGCACACACAATGTACATAACATAACATGCACAACGCATTGAAACATGGCATACACAATGCAAGATGGACTTACACCAATACAAGTGGACCTCAGCCACACTCACATAGGAGGCCATTAGGTGAAATGAGGCAATCGAAACGCACACAAACATGTCCAATGCATGGACCAATCCTAAGATACAACATGCAACTCTAACAAGGCATGACAAATGATGAAACATGGCATATAAACATGCAAACTTCAGTGCTGGAATATGATGCACAATGACCCCGAAACATGCAAATACGTCATACAATGCATGCTATAGGCCCCGAAACCCAAAACTAGTCGGATGCATTGAACTATAACTATGCAAAGCAAGCATTTTTAGACTATGAAGCATGAAGACAGAAGCAAGGAAGCCCCAAAAAAAGCATGTTTACAGTTCAAAACATGGCCAAACAGTGAACAAAAGTGAGGCTAAGCTATCATGCAAAAATGGCTCCGCAAGGGAGGTAATGAAGCAAGTGGTAGATGAAAAGCCCAAACTGAAAAAGACCCTTCTACAACACTGAAGAGGGACCAAAAATATGACTACTTACAGTAGATGACAAGCCCCAAATCAATATACAAACATGCTCAAAATGCAACGCAAGATTAAGGCCACAAGAGGGCTATAAAATGAAGTATACAAAACATGCATCAAACAGCAAAAGACCCTTCATAGGACATGGAGAGGGGATCAAAATAAGACCCTTTTCAGTTCTGATCAGGGTCGAAAAACAGAAGCTCAATGTGCTAACAAGTCATGCAAAAATGGGGACCAAAGAGGGGTTCAATGGCAAGTGACACATGGAGGTCCCCAACAGTGTTGAGCCCTTCTTCAATGTTGAAGAAGGGCTCAAAATAAGCCTCTTTACAGTTTACATCGAAGCTTAAAAATACTTGTAAATAAGGCTAACCAATAAAGCTAAAAAATGCAAGTTTAAGGGAAATAGGTGCTTACCCTTGAAGAGCAGCAAACCAGCAGTCCTTGGTCCAAGTTTCTGAGCTTCTAACCTCTGCAAATGGCCTCCAAAGTGCTGGAATGGAGGATGGAGGTGTTGTGCTAGGTGTTGTAGGGCAAATGATGCAAGAACAAAGGTGTTTGGAGGCTTGGATAAGATAGATATAGAGGGTTGTAGATATATATGTTAGATATACATGTCTACTCTCTGGTTTTTTGCTCAAAAAACTCTAACCCCCAACAATGGAGGAGGAGGGCTCCTTATATAGGCAAAGGCAAAGGCTCCAAGCTTCTCCAAGAAGCTAAATGAAAGGGGCAAAGGGTGCAAATGGCTCAAGGCTTCTTGGAGAAGCTAAAACAGCTGGCCAAGCTTTTCCAAGAAGCTTGGCCAAAGGGTTCAAGCTTCTAGAAGCAAAAAGGGGGTCAAAGGCTCAAAAGGGTGCAAAATAGCCACATATATGCATGGGGGTCGGGTCTGTGCATCCCAGCTGGCACAGTTGGCATGCACCATGCCTGCAAGAGTCAAAAGGGTCAAATCGGCCATGAAAAGAGGTCATCGGCCAAATAAATTGCCGGTCGGCACAATAAATTGCCGACCTGCAATTTGTACTGGCCGGTCGGCTAAATAGAGTGCCGATGGGTGGCTGATGAGGTCAAAAAGTGCCGGTGGATGTCCAGATTGAAGCCCCAGAAGTTAGCTTTCCAATGGCACAAACCTTGCATTAAAATTCCTTCTGTGGAAAAAGTTATGCCCATTTTGGTGAAGCCGCGCAGATTCGATCCAACCGGGAGGATGCCCAATTTCAACTGATCATATCTCCCCCACCCGGATTTGGCTTTGAGAGATTCTTGAGTGAAAAATGAAGCCCCGGAAGTATTCTTTCCAATGGTGGTGGCCTCATAGCTCAACTCCAAGTGTATAGACAAACAAGCTTGATTTAGCGAGGACTGCTCGTCCCTCTCCTACCCGGATCCTTGCCGAACTTCTTCTCCAACTTGTTTTCTCCCCTCTTCTCCTCTTTTCTTCAACTTCAAACCCCTAAGTAAGGTGTTTTGAAAGATTTTCGAAGACTTCATCTCTTCTTTCATTAATTTCCACTTTGTCATTGCTCGGTTTATCGAAAAGCGCAACATTTACAGAAATGCGAGCGTCGGAACATCGTGGGAATTTTATTTCAAAAATGTTTTGAAAGAGAGGGTTTTAAGGTCTAAAAACCATTCAAAATAATTTCAGTCCAAAATGGGGTGTGAAGTTGAGATTTGTCTCTCTCCTTGCCGAAGAAATTGGACCTGTGCCCTGCACATATTTCTCCACCAAGAAAACCATCAGTAGTGCCCAAGTCTTGTGGGCGGTCAAAAATGGGGTGTCTACATTTACGCTCGAGCGGGAAGCTATGTAGACAGGCAGTCCGCTCAAGCGGCCGAGTTCACGCTCGAGCGAGAATTTGAGGTAACCAGCACTTTTGCAGGCTTAAGGGTCCGCTCGAGCGGGGAAGTCCACACTCGAGCGGGGACCCTGTTTTCTGAAATTCTGAAAATGCATTCTGTGTTATATTTTTCCGTTCTCTTTCACTTGTAAGCACTCTTAGGCATATGTTGAGCATTGTAAATGAGTTAATGAGATAGGAATAAAGACTAAAGAGGAATATGTGAATTAAAGAACGGATTGAACTGTTAGTGACCCTTTTGTGTTCATGAAATGTGTAGGGTCAAGCTCCAAGGCAAATCCACAAGCCGATCACTGTGAGTAATATCTGACATATGTTGTTGTCCAATTTCTACTTCTATGTAAGTTTTGTAAAGTTCATTAATTTGAATGGTGGACACAGTTTGATATGAAAGGCCTATGAGCCAGTCTGATATAAAGGCCTATGAGCCAGTTTGATGTGAAAGGCCTATGAGCCAGTCTGATATAAAGGCCTATGAGCTAGTTTGATATGAAAGGCCTATGAGCCAGTTTGATATGAAAGGCCTATAAGCCAGTCTGATATAAAGGCCTATGAGCCAGTTTGATATGGAAGGCCTATGAGCCAGATTGATAGAATGTGGGCCGAAGGCCGTTTGATGTAAATGTGGGCCGAAGGCCGATTGATGAAATGTGGGCCGAAGGCCGTTTGACACGAAAGTGTATTTGGGCCTAAGCGCCGTTTGACACGAAAGTGTATTTGGGCCTAAGCACCGTTTTGACACGAAAGTGTATTTGGGCCTAAGCGCCGTTTTGACACGAAAGTGTGATTGGGCCAAAGGTCGTTTTGACAAGAACGAATGAGTGGGCCAGAGGCCGTTTTGACATAAATGAAAGATAAAGAGGCCAAAAGGCCAGTATGTTTAGAACCACAGTCATTTGACTTACATTGTGTATACATATGTGAATTAGAAATACGAATTGGGCCCAAGGCCGTTCGGAATATGTTGTTCTACATATTGTTGTATCTTCTTAATTGATATTATTCAGTGGGCTTTCGCTCACGCTCATTTGTGTGTTTGTAGGTGAGCTATGAGAGGTCCAAACCCAGCCCCTGTGAAGCCAGTGTGGAACAACCAAGTCTTTAAGAGTTAGCCCCTGCGTCTCACGTACGAGACCCGTCTTCGCCTTTTCTGCTTTGTATTCATATTATGTCATGTTGGCGAAGACTTCGTATCTGTTGTATAAAGTTTCGACGGGGTGACTTAGACTATTATGATCCTGTATGTACGGAGCTTTGTGTTAGTACATATTTTGAAGTGAGTTATTAACATGTATCAGTATGGTTTGCCTTGACGTGCCATGTAAGCACAACTCTATGGACAAAGTTTTAAATTGCTTCCGTTTGGCCCCCATTAACTCTGTTCGAAACATGTTTGGTTTGGTTTGAGGCTGTAGGTAATCTCATGATTGCTGGTCGGTTACGTCCTTAACCTACGGGGGCAGGTTCGGGTCGTGACAGAGTGGTATCAGAGCACGAGTTAATAACTCACACACTTGTCCAAATGAGCAATAAGCGTCTAGAAAAGATCTAGGATGCATTCATAAGTATGAATTTGGAAGCATTGATAATATGCTTAACTTTTTGTTACGAATGAGTATGTGTTATAAACTCGTGAATTGCTTGCATTGTAAACCATTGGAATATGTATGCTCTCTAGTATATGCATACTTGTGAATCTTTTGCATAAAGTATAATGCAAGTTTAACTCTGTAAGGTTATATTTAGCTTTAAACATTTTCTGATGATATGAATGAATGATTGCCCAAAATTCTCTTTGAACGTAATTGTGGTATCCTTAGCAGAGGCCCTCGCCCAGGGGATATAATACTGTGGCTTATGGTCATGAGGCCCTAGCCCGGGGGAAATAATACCGTGGTATAGGCCCTCGCCCGGGGGAAACAATACCGTGGCCTATGTATGTGATATGTTACCTGGTATCGGAGGTTCCATTATGGAACTTGATATGCTTGACCAACATGATATGTTACGCTAAAGGAGGTACCACACATGATTTGAACTTGAGATATAAATTGTTATGCTAATGTGTACAACAAGTTTGTTTTGATATAATGCACATACATGAATATATGAATCACGAAAAGTTGTTTATGTGCATTTGATTCTGCCAATGGGTGTCTATGTGGAATATGAACATGATTTGAGTATATAATTACTTAGTAAATGTTCAGCATGTGATATTTGATTAGTATGCAATTATCTGTTACGTATGTGATTAATTGCGTACAATATGTGAAATGAGAATATAAAGACGTGCCTATGTACGAATACGACTATGTGTGTCTGTGTTTATTTTTGTATTGGGCATCCCAGTATTTGGCAAGGTTTAGTGAGAATTGTGTAGAGGATGGTTAAATTAAGGGCATACGAGCTGGAAGGCCCTTCCGCAGCCCAACTTGATAGACTGGAAAGAATGGTACAAGAAATGGCAGGAATCTTAAGACGACAACGTCAGTTGCCGCTACGGCGAGAACCTTTGCCACCACCAGTGTACAAAACACCGAGGAGTTTGTTATCGGATTTCTGGGGTTTGTTATAGGTGTGGTGAAATGGACCGTATGGTAAAGAACTGCCCCGAACTGAACAAAATGTGAATAAATCTTCTGCCTCCGCTAGATTCGTACCAGTGGTAGGAATTGCTACTCAGGATGGGGTAATTGCACTCATCCCAGAAAGTACTCAAAATACTGTGAACACTATCCCAGGTATTTATACTGTTTATGAACAAATGCTCATGTGTTGATTGATTCTGAATTAGTACACGCGTACATCTTTGCTTGGGATATTATTTGATTCGGATCGGCATATTTTTTTTCCATATCTGCTGCATGTGTATCTGGATTGGTTAGACCTACATGACCGAGACCGTGTTCATTGGAGATATATGCCCCGTTTGGGAAATTTGTGAAATACGTTTGGGGATATTGATTGACTCTGCACATGCACATGTATATCTAAACCTATGCTCAGGTTGATTTGCTATGTTACTGTCTTCAATGACTAAACCACTGGAATTGTGATTTTGTGATTGTATAATTGAGTTGAGCACCCCAAATAATAAACTCTGCAAGTTACGAGACCATGCATTTTGATTGGTAGAAAATTGACTGGATTATGTGACTATACTGGGCTCGACTCATAAACCTACATTTTGTGACTAATTGGGAACTTTTGCGTAACAGAACCTATCTTATGTACAACCGAGGAACTCTGTTTAATGTGTTACTGTGCACCATGTGCTTGTATATAAGACTTGTTTGGGAATTGCTGTATTAATTATGGTACATACCTCCTGATCTGAAAAACTGCATGTCTATGCAACTACCCCCGAATTTATGTAGTCAATGCCATGTTGTACATAACTTGAAATACTTTGACATGAACAGTTGTGATAAATGACTCCGATTTGACTTTGAGAACTGATGAACTTGGGACAGTTGTGAAATTATCAACCATGTACCTAAGTAAACAAAGTGTGCCTTACAGAACCGAATGTGCCCTATTTGAGAAAAATTTTATCTGATTCGATCCGATAGAACCTTCGCCTAATATTGTTTCGATGGAACCCTCATTTGATATAATTTGATGGAACCTTTGTTCGATCTAATCTGACAAGACCTTTGCTTGGATCGACCGATAAGACCCTCTATCTAATTTGATTTTGTAAAAAGGGGATTAAGAATTGCTTGTGAATAAATAGCCAGATTATTCTTGGCAGAAAAACTGATAGACCCAAAACTTGAATTTGTTTGGAATACTCGACTTATTGGAAAGGCCTTTTGTGGACTATCAACAGATTGACCTAACCAAACGAACCATTGAGAACCAATCCCCAACTATTGAGGACATATGTGTTAAAAATGAACTGAATTGTACAAACCCCGTGATTGGGTGTCGTAAGGAGTGTTGTTCCATTTTGTTTGTTTGACGCTATGGGAACCGATGACGGTAGATTGATTTGGTTTTGAGCAGTACTGAACTTTTGTCTTTGACTGATCAGAACATGTTTTGTAAGGGAGAGTGGTTGCTTCAGTGTTATCAGATTTTGGGGAAATCAGATTATAGTGAATGGTGTTGTGTTGCTTTGATGACATTCTTAGAGTGTCCTTTTGTGTTAGGGGACGTTAAGCCTATGTAACACCTTTGATGGGATATCTTTTTGCCACTGACGGTCTTGTACGGGTGGGTTTGACTAATCGATCTCGAGTCGGCCACCGACGGTCGTGAACGGGTGTGCTTCATTCCGAGACGATTATTCTTTTGTTTGTTCGAAATGTCATCCTATTGTAAATTGTAGATGTTTAAACATCCAAGAAACTTTGAAAAACCCTGATTGCCCGTAAGTGCGTGAATTCAGTACGCTTTGTGAATAACTGCTCAGTGTCGTCATATCTTGTGATTGGGGCTTTGAGGATGTGTAAATTGTGTTTAACACGTGATTGATTGTTTTAGTATTACCTTTGACGCCATGGGGATTAGTATATGAATTGCCTTATGCTTTTGACGACTATCAGATAATGTGGGGAGACTCGATGGAATAGAGAATTGAATACTGAACTGAATTAGAAACTGTAAACTGTAAACTATTGAATGAATTGAGAACACGTGTATTATGTTAGAAATAGACTGCATCGGTGTTATTGTGCTTTACAATTGGTACTATGGGGGTATATGAGTTACGTATGTCGTGTGGTTGATTGCTTTGTCATTATCCTAGTTGACTCGGGGATCAATGTCCGGATCCACTTTGAATTCCTGGAAACTTTTGATTGACCTTGGATAACTGTGAGGAGTCGTTGAACTAAACAACGGATCGAATTGTGAATTGTGGAATCATTGAAGAATGAATTGAACTTTTATGACAAGGGAATAGACCGAACTTCTGTGATAAAGTTAGCTGGCATCTGAAATAAATATGTTGGTAACCTACCTTGAAGAGGGCAATTGGTGAAATCGTGTCTAAATATTTTCGGTGCTAACAAGTCAAAGTCGAATATCAGATATTGGCGGAACTACTTCGACCTCTCTCTATTTCGGAATGGAAATAGGGATGTGTGACTATGAATTTCATTATGGGGCTACCTTGAGCACCCAAGATATAAGTCCTGTTTGGGTTATTGTATATAGAATTATTGAGTTGCTCATTTCCTCCCCGTAAAATTTTTGTATGATGCTTGTAGACCAGCCACTGTTTACATCAATAAAATTTCTCGTTTGCATGAGCTTCCAGTATCTATCGTTTTAGACAGGAATCCTAAAATGTGTTTGAGTTCTGACAAGCCTTCAAGAGGCATTGGGAACTGAATTGTGATTCAGCGCTGCTTTCCATCCGTAAATTGATGTATAATCAGAAAGAACTATTTAGACTCTGGGAGAAATGCTCTAAATGTGTACTTTAGATTTTCGAGAAACTGGAAGAATCTATCCATCGCTGGCAGACCTTGCTCACAACGACGGCTTACACTCTAGTTTTGGTATGGCACCATACAAGCTTTGTGTGGAAGAAAAGGTAAGTCTCTGACTGATTAAGAACTGAGTTTTGCTTAATTTTGGGACTAAGTAAATGGCTATCAGAAAGGATTGGAACCGTTAAATGAAAAGTGTTCCGAATTGTGCCTGACTAAAGGTAAATTAAGTTTGGAGGACCAAACTTCCTAAAGGGGGGAAGACTGTAATAACCCTGTCTCAAATTATGTTAATTGGCCCTTATTGTGCATGTGATTATGTGTTTGATATGGTTTTGTGTGCCATTATGTGAAAATATGTGGTTTTGAATTTCTATCTGTTCACCATAGGAATATCTGTTTGATTATTTACTTTGGAATTAAATTGAAGGCCTTATCGGCCAAAGAACTCGAAATTGATTACGCCATTGTGATTGGCATAATTTTTAGAGCCTACGGTGAAATTTAATTGGAAATTGATTCGGATCAAATTAATTGGATTAAAATAATGACTTAGTGCTCAAATATGTAATGTTGATGATAGTAATTAAGTGAAATGGTATTTAGTGGAGTATTTTACACCAACCCCTCTCTTTTTCTTCATTTGGTCGAAATCAACTCCCAGAGAGGATAGGGAGAGCCGAATTAGAGAGGGAAGGTGTAGAAGATTGAGGTTTTGGTCTTGAGGCTTGGAGTTTTAGAAGATTACTCAAGAAATTGCTTTGGATTGAAAGGTTTGAGCCTCCAGGTAAATGGATTCATGAATATTAACTTATAATTTGTGAATTAAAGTTAAATTGGTGATCAAGAACAAGAGTTGTGCTATAATTGATGAATTTGAAGTTAAAAATGCACATGCATGTGTAGGATCACCATGATTTTGCATAATCAAGCATGTATTAAGTTGAATATGGAAATATGAGTGTTGAATCATACCTGCAAGCATAGTTTTGTTGAGTTTCATGGTTAGAAGCACCATTTGTACCATTTGAAATAGAAATGGAGTCAAGAATTGACATGGATGCATGATTGATGAGGATATGAAGCTTAAATGCATGAATTTAATGTATTGGAAGTAAGTTTGGTATAATTTGGGTTTGCATGTGATTGATTCATGGGAATTAAGCTTCAATATATTGTAATTTGGTGTTTATATCATGTTGGTATATGTATATGAGTTCTATGGGCTGTGAAATGCAAGAAATATCAGTTTGAATGTGTATTTGAAGCTCAAGAACAGTTCTGGAAAACCCAGAAAGTTTGGTGCCCGTTCGAGCGGGGAAATCGCCGCTCGAGCGGAGAATTCGAGCTCCCAACATTTTTGACAGACATAGTGCCCGCTCGAGCGGGGAAGTTTACGCTCGAGCAGGAAGCTATGTAGACAGGCAGTCCGCTCGAGCGGCCGAGTTCACGCTCGAGCGGGAATTTGAGGTAACCAGTACTTTTGCAGGCTTAAGGGTCCGCTCGAGCGGGGAAGTCCACGCTTGAGCGGGGACCCTGTTTTCTGAAATTCTGAAAATGCATTATGTGTTATATTTTTCCGTTCTCTTTCACTTGTAAGCACTCTTAGGCATATGTTGAGCATTGTAAATGAGTTAATGAGATAGGAATAAAGCCTAAAGAGGAATATGTGAATTAAAGAACGGATTGAACTGTTAGTGACCCTTTTGTGTTCATGAAATGTGTAGGGTCAAGCTCCAGGGCAAATCCACAAGCTGATCACTGTGAGTAATATCTGACATATGTTGTTGTCCAATTGCTACTTCTATGTAAGTTTTGTAAAGTTCATTAATTTGAATGGTGGACACAGTTTGATATGAAAGGCCTATGAGCCAGTCTGATATAAAGGCCTATGAGCCAGTTTGATGTGAAAGGCCTATGAGCCAGTCTGATATAAAGGCCTATGAGCCAGTTTGATATGAAAGGCCTATGAGCCAGTCTGATATAAAGGCCTATGAGCCAGTTTGATATGGAAGGCCTACGAGCCAGATTGATAGAATGTGGGCCGAAGGCTGTTTGATGTAAATGTGGGCAGAAGGCCGATTGATAAAATGTGGGTCGAAGGCTGTTTGACACAAAAGTGTATTTGGGCCTAAGCGCTGTTTGACACGAAAGTGTATTTAGGCCTAAGCGCCGTTTTGACACGAAAGTGTATTTGGGCCTAAGCGCCGTTTTGACACGAAAGTGTGATTGGGCCAAAGGCCGTTTTGACAAGAACGAATGAGTGGGCCAGAGGCCGTTTTGACATAAATGAAAGATAAAGAGGCCAAAAGGCCAGTATGTTTAGAACCACAGTCATTTGACTTACATTGTGTATATATATGTTAATTAGAAATACGAATTGGGCCCAAGGCCGTTCGGAATATGTTGTTCTACATATTGTTGTATCTTCTTAATTGATATTATTCACTGGGCTTTCGCTCACGCTCATTCGTGTGTTTGTAGGTGAACTATGAGAGGTCCAAACCCAGCCCCTGTGAAGCCAGTGTGGAACAACCAAGTCTTTGAGAGTCAGCCCCTGCGTCTCACGTACGAGACCCGTCTTCGCCCTTTCTGCTTTGTATTCATATTCTGTCATGTTGGCGAAGACTTCGTATCTGTTGTATAAAGTTTCGACGGGGTGACTTAGACTATTATGATCCTGTATGTACGGAGCTTTGTGTTAGTACATATTTTCAAGTGAGTTATTAACATGTATCAGTATGGTTTGCCTTGACGTGCCATGCAAGCATAGCTCTATGGACAAAGTTTTAAATTGCTTCCGTTTGGTCCCCATTAACTCTGTTCGAAACATGTTTGGTTTGGTTTGAGGCCGTAGGTAATCTCATGATTGCTGGCCGGTTACGTCCTTAACCCACAGGGGTGGGTTCGGGTCGTGACAAGAGTGATTCCAAACAACAACTCAAGCCAAAAACCACCTCAAGAGCTCCAACAATACTTCAAGGAAACTCAGTTCAAAGGTGAGGGGATTTGGTTAAGGAAGTGTAGGCAAGAGTGCAGAGAAAGTAGTCAAAAATGTAGAAAATTTGTAGAGAGAGGAAAATTTTTGAGTCTAAAATTTTTTGACCCTCAAACATAAGAGAGACGGTCTTTATATATAGAAAACATGAAATCTGTACAAAGAGATCCAGCCCTCCACGTGTGGACAGATGCAAGCATCTGTGCAAACAGCTGGCACAGCTGGCACAAAATATCCGCAGAAAACACTGGTGGCCGACCGGCCATCAGTGATGGCCGGCAAGGCATCATTGATGGTAGGCAATGCACATCAATGGCCGGCAGAAAGGAAGCCATGGATGGCAACCTTCAAGGATGGTCGGCAGTCCACCCGAAATTACAGGCTGGAAAGACCAAGGCATGGTCCAAAAATGAGACAAAATGGACGCAGGGTTTGAAATGCTCAAAGTTGTGGCATTCCGCTGAGGACTTCAAGTACTTGACGAGCAAATAGACTCAATATTGGATGTACTTGTAAGAACATCCAAGTCTTGAAGGGCCGTCAAAAAATGGGGTGTCTACAGTTGCCCCTCTTTAACCAGACTCGGAGTCATGAAATGACGTGAGTGAATGTCAAAGCCTAGAGATGACCCATTTTGACAAGGCCGTAAGACTTGAATAAACAATCATGACAGCAATAATTGGTTGTGCCCGCAGGCTGCCTACGTATCCCTTTGCAAGGAATCAAACCAGCGTAGTTCTAGGGCAAGATGCAAATGATATGCATGATGCAAGAACATAACTTATGATCATGCAATGAGGTTGTACAATAAAACATTTAAATGCAAATGCTATGCAAAGAAATGCCACAGTTAAACAAATTGAAACAAAGTATAGTGATTCCAAACATGAAAAGAAATAAATAAATGAACACGCCATGCATGAGAATCACGAGCCAAACTACATTTCATGCAGAAAGGATGTAAGAAAATTAAAGATAGTTACGTGACGCGCAGGAAAGGCGAAAAGTGACATAGCCAACAGGCGCACCTAAGGTCTCAACCGAGGTTCTAACGCGTTGCACGCGAAAGGAGAAAAAAGATGGTGTGAACACCGGGCACACCCAAATGTTTTTAACTGATACAAACAATCCTAACCCGTCTCACCCGATAGGAAGATGTGTGGTGTGAACATCAAGACGCACCCAAATGTTTTTAATTGAAGGAGGTGGACTGAACACCGGGACGCACCCGAATGTTTTTAATCGAAGGGATGGTGTGAACACCGAGACGCACCCGAATGCTTTTAACCGAAGGGATGGTGTGACTACCGGGAAGCACCCGAATGTTTTTAACTGATACAAACAATCCTAACGCTTCTCACGCAATAGGAGGAGGTGTGGTGTTAACATCGGGATGCACCCGAATGCTTTTAACCGAAGGAGGTGGTGTGAACACCGGGACGCACCCGAATGCTTTTAACCGAAGGAGGTGGTGTGAACACCGGGACACACCCGAATGCTTTTAATCGAAAGGATGGTGTGAATACCGGGACGCACCCGAATGCTTTTAACCGAAGGGATGGTGTGAACACTAGGACACACCCGAATGTTTTTAACTGAAGGAGGTGGTGTGAACATCGGGACGCATTTGAATGTTTTTAACCGAAGGGTGTGGTGTGAACACCGGGACGCATCCGAATGTTTTTAACCGATACAAAGATAGGAGGAGGTGTGGTGTGAACACTGGGATGCACCCGAATGTTTTTAACTGAAGGAGATGGTGTGATCACCGGGACGCACCCAAATGTTTTTAACCGAAAGAGATGGTGTGAACACCAGGACGCACCCGAATGCTTTTAACCAAAGGGATGGTGTGAACACCGGGATGCACCCGAATATTTTTAACTGAAGGGTGTGATCCTAACGCATCTCACGTGATAGGAGAAAGAGTTGAAGGATGTGATCCAAAGGGTACAAATGATTTTACCCGGAACTCCTCTGAATGAATCGTACATACAATATCGTGCATGTATAGGAAAGAAACTTAACAAGTGAGATACATTATGAATGCATGTTTTATGCAATATAAACAACCGAGATATAATGTTAATAGCATTTTCTATGCAAAACAAACAATCGAGAAGCATATTCTATGCATGATTGGTAACATGAGCATATTCTTATGCGTAAACGTGGATGCACGTTTCATGCATGATTCAAGAACAAATGCTAGATGAGCTTGCAATGCTCGTGAGATGCACATCTTACAACAACACATATGAGATGCATATTCTATGCCACAAAGTGAAGTGCATATTCCATGCAACAACGAATAAGAAATGCATGTTCTATGCAAGATATCAAAGCATGATTTGATGAAAACAAATTCAATAGCAACTTCCGATTCACCTCTCGGAAGAATTACAATGTATTTAAAGGATACACCTCGTTCATGTTGACAAGTGACGAACATCGCGCATTGAAAACATAGTCCTGAGCTTCCGTAGAGACATTCTGAACTCAATAGTGAACAATCCGTTCAATGCTTGGAAACTAAGGACACAAAATGGCATAAAGAACCCAAGGAAAGCTGGCGGCCACCCGCCGGCTGTGACGGAAGGCCGCCGGCCAAGTGCCGGCAACTAATAGGCCTTGCCGGCCACCTATCATCCATCAATGTGCAAGACCTCCAAATTGTTGACACCTGGTTTCCACTCACTGCCTTATTTTCTACAGAAGATTGAACTTCGTAGTTTCTCAATTTAAGTTGCAAATTCTTCGCAAATGGAGCCATTTTTCTCCGAAAAACTCTCAAATTGGATTGTGACTTTGGATGGTTCAGAAAAGGTGAATTTCTGGGGTTTCGGCATAAATGCACTTTTCCTGCTGAGTCGTTCTCTGCTTTGTTTTCTGTTCCTTCATGCCGCGGCTAGGTATTGGAACCCGATTACACATGTCTTTAGCTTCGGGGGACAAGACATATGCTTGACAATCGAAGAATTTCGAGTGCTAATGGAGTCCCGGCACGATGAGGAAATCTTGCCTCAACCCTGTTTTGGTCACATCCAAGCTTTGGGACGAATATGTGGGCTTACTTTACACGAGGTTCAATCTTTGGTCCACAACGGAGAGCTGGATATTCCCAGCCTGATCCATTGATTTTCTAAAGCTGGTGACCGAGGCGACCTTCTTTGGTGGGGTTTTCGACAACACGCCATTTGTTTGTGTATGTTAGCACATTTCCTTCTTGCCCTAGTTTCGGAGGGTCTAGCATTCGACTCATCGAAGTGGCCCAAGGTTTGAAAGAGGGTAAGAGCTACATTAGCTTGTTACTAGCCGAGACTTTGATGGGCTTAGACACCTTCCATCGGTAGGAGACAAACAAATTTGTGGGGAGTCCACTACTTCTTCAGGTAATGTTTCTCACCCTTTCTAATATGTGTTTCTCACATCACTTGACACTCATGCTTTTTTTTTTTCCTCTTAAAGCCCTTTTCTCACTTTTCTCTCAACATACATCTCTTTATTCTTTAATCTCTCTTTTCTTTCATCCCTCACTAGATGTGGCTCATGGACAAGCTAAAGGTAGTGGACTCTTGCCCTACATACTCACCTAAGCATACTTTTTCTGCCAATAGCTAGTGGATTTCCTGAACAAGAGGTGGTGGTGCCCTTGGATGTGCAATAGGTCTGTTGCCGACATTGCTTGGCGTTGCCCCTAGTTTGATCTGCCCGAGATGAGCTATAGCATGACTCGGCAACCTGGCATTTAGGTGATTGGCCTTACGCGTGTATTCTACTTCCCTTTTCGGTTCCGACGTCAATTTGGACATGACCAGATTTGCCTAGAAGAAGGAGTACAGTACCCGGTTTCATTTCCCACCCGAGGTTCACAGTTGGCTAGGTATCCTGCTACTTGGAGGATGAGAGAACTTCTACGCCCTGCTCCTAGTTTTGGCTGCGCCCTTTCTAGTGATTGCTTGACTTGGCTCGAAGATGAGGCACAAACTGGGCCCATTTTAGCATCAGAAGCTTCCATAAGCATGAGCAGGGGACGCAGGAACACCTGACTCATCTATGTCCCAAGTTTATTCCTTTGATCTTACTTTTCAAGTTTTACGAATGTAGTAAAAAGCAACTTTGATTTGTATCAAGAGTTGGAGAACTTTGTATTGAAATTAATGAAATTAAAGTTGTGGGCACTGAAATTTTTTTTTTTTGGTCCAAAAATGGTCTAAGTGGTAAAAGGTAAATTTTGAGCAAAATCAATTTTTATCAAAACTTTCCAAAACCATTTTCGATAAGGATCACCACTTGACACACATGGAATCTATCCTTGAGATGTACTACCCCGAATCCAAAAATAGAAAATTGCCTTTTGTCTGAATAACACTGCTCAACACTATAACCAGCTCTCAGAATAAAGATCACAATTGAACTTTCAGATAAAGAACAGATGAAGATGACCTAATCGAACACATGGATAGGATAGTTGAGTTGGAAGTGTTTATGGCCGAACTTTAGGATGAAGTTGTCTACGTATCTCGAAGATGAGAATCAGGCCTTACGTAGTTTGGTGCGGGTTCACTTGAGTATGAACACTCTCCTTTTGCGCTCTAACTTTTGCCAAGGCAGTCCTTTCGGGTTTTCAACCTTGCGAGCTCAGTTTTTCTTTATTTCTAATTTTTTGTGCTCTAACTTTTGCCTAGGTCGCCCTTTCGGGTTTTCGGCCTAGCGAGCCTCTCAGGGATTGTATTTCTTCAACTTGTCCATGTTGATTGGTTGGGAAAATTCTAGGCCATCTAGGTCCATGAGAATAATAGCTCCACCCGACCAAATATTTTTGATGATATAAGGACCAATCCAATTGGGTCTGAACTTGCCTCTAGGGTCATGGATGGGAGCTCGGTTGTCTTTCAGCACCAAATCCCCTTCTTTGAGATTCCGGGACTTAACTTTCTTGTTAAAAGTCCTGGCAATCCTGCGTTGATAACCTTGAACATGGTACAATGCTTTCAGCCTTCTCTCATCAAACAACATCAGTTCTTCCAACCTGCTCTGTTACTAGTCCACCTCTGCTATTTGACACTCAGCCATAACTCGCAGTGACGGGACTTCTATTTCGATTGGCAGAACAGCTTCCATCCTATAGACAAGAGAGGAAGGAGTTACCCTAGTAGACGTCTAGATTGAAGTTCTATAACCCTAGAGTGCAAATGGCAATTTTTCTAGCCAATCCCTATAGGTCTCAACCATTTTCTGCAGAATATGCTTGATGTTCTTGTTGGCGACCTCAACAGCTATGTTGGTTTGCGGCTGGTATGTAGATGATTTATGGAAAGTCACATTGTATTTCCCCAACAAGTCAATCACTTCTTTCTTGAAATGAAAACCATTGTCTGAAATGATCTCGTTCGGGACTCCATATTGGCAAATGATGTTGTTTCTGATGAACTTAGCCACATGCGTTGTTTTCAACACTGCATAAGATTGAGCTTCTACCCATTTCGTGAAATAATCAATCGCCACCAGAATATATTCATGCCCATTCGACCCTTTCGGTGTGACTGTGTCGATGATGTCGATTCCCCAGACTGATAAAGGCAATGGTGAAGTCATGTTGTATAGTTTCGACGGTGGGATATTCATGCGATTTGCAAGAATTTGGCATTTGTGGCATCGCCGAACAAAACCGATACAATCCTCTTCCATGGTAGACTAGTAGTAACCTTGCCTGAGAATCTTCCGGGCTAACATTACCCCATTTATGTGTGCTCCATACTCTTTCCCATGGATAGCCTCCATCAGGCGCTTCAATTCTTCTGTGTGGACACATAGCTTGTGAATTCCCAAATAACCTCTCTTGTACAGTTTACCTTTGCAAATGATAAATTAAGATGCCATTCGCCGGATTGCCCTTTTGTCTTTGGCATTTGCCTCTAGTGGATAAGCCTCATTTTCCAAGAAGTTCCAGATATCATAATACCAAGGGTTTTGATCTTGTGCTTCATCTATTGTGGCGATGGTCTCATAGGCCGGCGTATATCTCTATTCAATGATGATCTGACGCATCCGGACTCCAAGCAGGATGTCTATCACCGATGATAGAGTTGATAAAGCATTAGCGAACCTATTGTTCTCTCTTAAAAGATACGTGAAAGTCAGCTTTTCAAACCTAGGAATCAGAACGTCCAAGGTCTGGTGATAAATCTTCATCTTTTCTTCTTTGAACTTCTAGTCTCCTTTTGCTTGAGAAACAACTAGGTTCGAGTCCCCAATGACGTTCAACCTTTTTGCCCTTAGTTCCAAGGCGGCTTCCAAACCAGCAATACATGCCTCGTATTCTGCTTCGTTATTGGATACCTTGAACCGGAGCTTAAAGGCTAAAGGTATATGGGAATTGTCGGGTGCTATCAACAACACCCCTATCCCATAACCGTATTGAATAGACGCTCTGTCAAAGTATATTATCCAAAACTCTTCCTCGACTTGCAGAATAGCTTCATCTGGGAACATGTATTCTACCTCTTCATCCCTTTCTACTGGGTGATCTGCCAGGAACTTCGCTATTGTTCTCTCCTTGACAGACTTGCGGATGATATACTTCAAATCAAATTCGGAGAGGAGAAGCAGCCAATGGGTTAGCCTACCCGTAAGCGCTGGTTTCTCGAAGAGATATTTGATGGGATCTAATCTCGAAACCAGAATTATGGAGTAAGCTAACAAGTAGTGCCTCAACTTCCTGGTAGCCCATACCAAGGCTAAGCAAGCGTTCTCTAGCAGGGTGTAACGGGTTTAATAATCCAGCATTTTCTTGCTCAAGTAGTAGATAGCTTTCTCCACCTTATCCTCAGATTCCTGAGCAAGTATGCATCCCATCGTTGTGTCTGTTACTGATAGATACAAAATCAAAGGCTTCCCTGGTTCTGGCGGTGGCAACACAGGTGGATTCTGAAGGTATTGCTTGATCTGCTCAAAAGCAAATTGACATCGGTCGTCCCATCGGAATTTCTTTCCTTTCTTCAGGAGACCAAAAAGTGGTTCAAAAGTCAAGGTTAATTTAGAAATAAACCGTCTTATGAATTGCACTTTACCCAGAAAGCCTCGCACCTCCTTTTCAATCCTTGGTGGTGACATTTCTAGGATGGCCTTGATTTTGAAAGGATCTGCCTCAATGCCCCTCTGTGTGATCAAGAAACCCAACAATTTCCCTGCTGTTACACCGAAAGTACACTTATGTGGATTCAGCCGCAATTGTATTCTCTGATACGTTGAAATTTTTTTTCCAAGGCAGGGTAGTGGCCCTTTCTTTTTTTGGACTTGACAATCATGTCATCCACGTACACCTCGACCTCTTTATGGATCATATCATGCAGAATAGTGGTTGCAACCCTTTGATAAGTCGCCTTGGCATTCTTCAGCCCAAACGGCATAAATCTGTAGCAGTAGGTTCCCCAATGCATAGTGAAAGTGGTTTTCTCTCTATCCTCGGGCGCCGTCAAAATCTGGTTATACCTGAAAAATCCATCCATGAAAGAGAGCAACGCATGACCTGTGGTGAAATCCACCAATTCATCTATGTGCGGCAAGGGAAAGTTGTCCTTCAGACTAACTCTGTTCAGATCTCTAAAGTCCACACACACCCTAATTCTGCCATCTTTCTTTGGCATTGGGACGATGTTGGCCAACCAAGTTGGATACTCAAATACTAGGAAGAACTCTGCGTCTATTTGCTTGGTGACCTTCTCCTCCTTAATCTTCAGAGCCCAATCCAGGCGTATTCTTTGCAACTTCTGTTTGACAGGTCAGGCCTCGGGGTCAAGAGGGATCCGATACTGTACAATCTTAGGATCGATTCCAAGCATGTCTTCGTAGGACCACGCGAAAGCATCTTTTAAATCTTTTAATAAAGCGACTAAGTGCTTGCGCTCCTTCGAAGACGACGTGGACCCGATCTAGACCAGACGCAGATCCTTTTTAGTACCCACATTAAAAGCAATGATTTCATCAACAAGGGGTTTTGCAAACCTCTCCTCTTCTCGATTAATCAAAATTTCAAAACTAGAGGAATTCTTTCCTCATTGTTTTCATCAAAATTTTGAAAATCATGATCAATGCAATAAACAAGTGGCACAGAGAAATACTCAGAATCTGTAGCGGCATTCTCATTCACAAGGTCAAGCTCATCTAGTTCCTCAGTTACAACAGACTTAAAGGAAAATGAAAAAGATGACCTGGACAAAACCTCAGCATCTCAGTTATCAACCCCAGGAATACCAGACCTAGACCCAGAAGAATCAAAATTTGATTCCAACTCCACAGACTCGGTGGAATCAGATTCTGGTTCACTACCCAACTCAGAATGCTAGACAGGTAGCCCTCTTCCAGCTGCCAAACGAGGGATGGTGCATCAGATGTATCCAAGATGCTGATAGAAGGATTCACATCCGGTTGGTCCTCGATCATGGAAACGGTCAGGTTATCCCCCAAGCTCTCTCAGTTGATCGGAGGATCCGAAAGGAGACATGCCAGTGCTGCTCTTACTTCAAATTCACTGCTGTTGGAATCACGTTCTGTGCTCGTCGCAGCTTTAGCAGTCGGTTCAGCCATTTCTTCCATATCACTGTATTGCAGCTGCAAGTCAAAGAAAATCTCAAAGCCAGGAACCCGTTGCCTCTCAGAGTTGATCTACGGTTCGGGGAAACCACAAAATGGGAAGTCTTCACCCTCCCAAACAAAATGACCATTCAGGGTTCCTCGAATCAGTCAGTGCACAAACTCGTAGTGCTTCCCGATTTGTTTAGCTCTAGCTCTTCCAGCCATCTCTTCCCTTTTCCTAACCCAATCCTCTTTGGTGGGCGTATAGCCAAGACCAAAGGTATGTAGGTTATGTGGCACATCAGCTAATGCAGTCCTCTCCTTCCTAATCCCATTCTAGGCATATGTTTTAGCTTGTTCATGAGAGCCAAGATATTCTGCACTACCCGGGCCTCAGCCAAGGTAAACCCCGAAAGGAAAACATCTTCTTCGCCATGCGCAATCTCTAGCATGGGTGTTGTGACCTCTGGCGGAGGATGAATAGATGAATTCCTGAACACTATGGCTATCCCTTTCCCGTGGGGGTACTTCATCATTTGGTGGAGGGTGGACGAGACAGCTTTCACTTGGTGCAGCCAGGGTCGCCCAAGTAGTAGGTTGAAAGTAGATGGAACATCCAGGATGTGAAACTCAATATCCTGTTAAGCTGGTCCAACCTGCACTCTGAGCTGTACTGTTCCCATTACCTCTCTACTCGTATTGTCGTACGCCTGGATCATCTGGGTTATAGGTACAAAATCTGCCTGTTTCAGGCGAATAGCATAAGCCGTGCGGCATGGACATACATTGATTGCTGACCCAGTGTTGACTAATACCACTGGCACCCATTTTTCTTGGCATTCCACCGATATGTATAAAGGCTTGTTGTGTGTAGAGCCTTCTAGTGGTAATTCCTTATTAGAAAAGGTAAAATTGGCGCAACACCTCCCGAGAAGACCAACCCTGCAAGCTGTTCAGAAGTTGTATCAATGGATGATTTGGGTTTAACCATTGCTGATAGCACGACCTGTCGGTGAACCCAAGAAGCCATAAGCAGACCCTAGAGGGAAAAGTCAGCTTGAATCTTCTTCAATTGTTTCAGCACAACCTCTTCTTCCAACTATTTTTCCTTCTGTTTCTCAACTTCTTTATCCTTCCTCGATGCCTCGGCTTGGTCCAGATGCGGTGGCTTGATATACCGGCCACTTTTGGTCATATGGTCCACCTTTTCAGAGTACCAGGTGTTGTCTGGCAGGTCTTCACCCCAATCCTCGTCAGTGTGGGCAAGATGCAGATCATCATCTCCCCATCATATTCCTCTGGCAACTGACAAGTAATTGTCCGGTTCTGGTCTAATTACTCTCTCATCAGAAGTGTTCCCCACAAGGAGTTGAGTTGTTCCAGCTTCCTGTTTGTCTTGGTCCCTTTCTTTCACAAACGGCTTCAGTACGGCTTCTTGCTCTATATCCGCGATACTCACGGTGCCCATTTCTTGAGCTAAATTCTTGACACTGGTGCTCTCCGACAATTTCCCTTTGTCCTCGGCCATTCCGGTTGCTGCAGTTGTTCCCGCTTTCTGTTCTTCCATCTTCAATTCAGTTCCCTCCTCTATGTCAGGTTCATCACTTAACCACCTAGAATTATCTGTCGACCCATTCAGATCAAACCAATCAACATGCACGTCCCCTTGATCTTGCTCATCAAAGAACTGTAAATTGTCCATGTCCTCCTCTAGGTCGGCTAGATCATCTAATCCTTGACTTGGGCCATCCTCTTAGACTACAATGACCTCCATCCCAACTGGCAACACCACTTCCGGTTTGACTTGGTTGATTGGCACAATATAGCAGCATGGGTTGTACGCCCTTTTAGATAAGTCCTTAGAGCCCTCAAGCGACGGACTGACATTTTCCACCAAGGCCAACTTCCCTTCATCTACCACTGTCACCACCACAAGTTCGGGTTGGAGAGTTGACTTGTTCATCATGCACAAGTCTGTGCTCTTAGGGATGAACAACGCTAGTTTGGATAGGTGAGAAGGAGTGATATATATACTGGGGTCATAAAGGACGGTCAGTGTGTGGATGAGGTTTATATGCCGAGGTGGAGGGACTTGATTATGTGGTAGGAGAGGATTTGTAGTGACGTTGGGTTTTTGGGGAGGTGCTATCACCTTGTTATCAATAAGATCTTGGATCTCATGACGCAACCTAAAGCATTGATCGGTGTCATGACCGTGCTGTTGGTGAAAAGCACAGTATTTGGCCGGGTTGTGTTTCGGGGGGAGGGATCAGGTAGAGGGTGAGGCTCTAGTGGCTTAAGATGCCCTTTTTTGATCAACACGCCTATGGCTTTGGATAAGGACACATAAAGCGGGGTGAAGACCCTCTGGTTTTGGGCTTGGTGGCTCGAGATTTGTAAAGTTGGGTTGGATGTACTGGCAAAAGGGGTGGTAGTCTTGGGTGTGGTGGTGAGCATACTCATATCCGAGGGCCGCACAGCTGCGTTACCAGTAGTAGTCGCATTGGAACTGCATGTGAAAGGTCTCTTGGGCTGCTCCTTTTTATCGTTTATCAACCCTTGTCTCGTTGCATCTTCAATATAAACTCCTATCTCTTAGAGATCAGCAAATGTGAACAACGGTGAGACAATCATCCTCCGTAGCAATTTTCCCTGCAGATTGCAGACTATCATTCTAATTTGATCTTTCTCGGATGGCCGGGTAGACATCATCAAAGCTTTGGCCCTCCACCTTGTCACAAAGTCTGAGAAGCCCTCTTTTGGCTCCTGACGGGTTGCTTCGAGATCACAGGTGGTGATCTTGATCTGCATGTTGTATGAATATTGTGCGATAAAGGCCTCAGCCATTTTCTCCCAGCTCCGTTTCACAGAGTCTTCCAGTTTCGCATACTAGATAGCCGCTATCCCTGATAGGGTCCGGCCGAAAAGTAACAGCTTCTGAAGTCTGGAAAGGCCCATTGGCCGTAGGATGTCTGAGAATAACTGCAAATGGACCATGGGATCACTCGAGCCATCAAAGCGGTCTATATGCGGCATCTTGAACTTATCTGGCAAGGTCACTGTCGAGTCAGTATAGCCATCCTCGATATCAGGGATTAAATTCATACCCTGTGCTCGTTTGAAAAGCTTTTCTAGCTTATTGACTTTAATTGTAGTAGGGTCGACTTTTAATTCAAAGGGGGGCTCCGTTTGGTACATCGGTGCCTTGGAGACTTGTGGTGGAATAGGGTTTACTGGATTGCCTAAATTCTCTTGGATGTTGACAGTGATTCCTGGTACTGGGATACCTACAGGAGGTGCATGGAAAGCAGAAGCTACTGCTTGTTGTGGTTGCTGTTGCTGCAGCCTGTTTATCACTTCAATTTGTTGGGCTGTAACCTCAGCTTGGAGAGCAGCATCTTGCTGCATAGTTTCAATGGTTTGCTGGAGATGATGGATCAAGTCCTCCATACTGGCTGCAGGATATTGAGTCATGTGAACAGGTGAGTGATCTCTTACTGGCCTAGTTGCAAAAGATGGTCCCTGACTAAATGCAGGTAATTGTTGGACTGGTGAATTATGCCGAACTCTCCTCCGTCTCGTAACTGGTGGGAGTGAAACAAACACTGGTTGTCCCCCAACATGATCCTCGTATCTGTGGATTCTCCTTATACAGGTCCAGAGTGCTTGGAGTGTATCTGAACTGTCTGAAGCAATTGTGAAAAACTACCTTGCAAAAAGAAATAAAGCAAAAGAAAGCAAAAATAAAAAACCGCATAGCACTTCAGTGCAGATTTCAATTAATACATTGATGTAATAAAAAACTGTAGGACCATGCTTGACACTGAATTTTGCCTCCCAAAACTGATACCCAAACTTGCAACTGATTGGTACATTCTTGTAGAGTTTCACTCTAAAAGCACATATCAAGTAAGTGAGAGCCAAAACACCCCTATGTTAGGGTAGGGTTACCCTGTCCTAGTTTCGTTTGAAGCTAGGGTTCACTATTCAAACAAAGTGGTTTCACCACAATTCTACATTTGGGAAAGCATCCTATCCTAGCTTGGAACAGTCTCTATGGCTTTCGATATGCAACTAGGCCGATTTGTGAAAAAAGGGTACCTCAGCAAGACTACCTAATAGACCTCTCACACCTAACACCGAGAAATGAAAGGAGGATCAAACGGTACAGTGGTAGTCTAGATCCCAGTGTTGTGTTCCCATCGTGGCAGAGCCCGCAACCAGCTAGCTTTTTGGTAACCTTTTCCAAGCAAGACTCCGGCAAACCGTTCAGGAACAATAGATGGCAAACACTATGACTTAGGCGCACCAATGCAAATGCAATGCAAAGAAAAACATAAGTGTAGATAAAATAAGATATCATGAGTTTGAGTCAAGTTCTCTAACTCTCCAGCAGAGTTGCCAGAAACTATAGCTCGCCTTTTTCGGAAGTTTGAAAAAAGATCTATAGTTTAGACTCCCGCGGTTCTGAATCTAATCTCACAAGTGCAATGTGAATTTGATAAACACCACAGAGTCCAAATCCGGCAAGCCTTTTTAGAAAATCAATTTTAGATAAAATAATGTCAAAATTGGACTGCTTTGCCAGATACAGAGTCGCCACCTAACTATTTTTGTTTTGGGAAAATTTAGGAAACCCATGACTCGTGCCAAAGGCCACGTGTCCGTCATCACCAAAGTTGCCTCATCTCGGGAATTTAGGTACAAGAGGGGAAGGTCATGAATTGAGCACCCCTGCTCGCCTGATCAAAGATTGGCCTCTACTAATCATGATATGATTTTTATCAACATTATGTACTCTTGTTCTGGTTATTAGACTAGCATTACTATGTGATGTGCACAAGCAAGTATATACTAGATCGCAAGAATTGGAACATTTCAAGCCATGTTTGTTTTGTGAAAAGGGTTTGAATTTGCCATCTCAAGTGGACTTAAAGTTTGCGAATTTGTCACTCAACAAAGTGGGCTTAAAACAGTGATTTTGCCACTAGACATAGTGGGCTTAAACATACATTCATTGAATCGTTCCAATTCAAGCAACAAGCCTTCATCTACAGGCATTCAAACAGTTTAGCAAGTAAGCATTTAGCCTCACGGTAAGCATGCTAGTCATGGCAGTTACTCACACTCACGCAAGTATGCTAAAGCATTAAAACTTACCTAGTACTCCAAGCTAAGATAAACAAAAGGGTTAGACAAATATGCATGATTCCTAACTATATAAGATGCCTAATGCAACACATGCAATAATCCAATTAATAGGCTCGACTACTAATATGGCATATGAGCCAATGAAATAACATGGGACGTAAACACGTATTCAAAGAAGTATTGGAATGAAAATGCAGTTTGAATGATGCGCTGAGCCTCGGTGCATGCAAGACAAGATGAATGGATGCAAGCATAAAGTACGCTAATTGAAACATGTCCCTAATCTAACCATCAAAAGCAAATAAATAAAAGGGAGAAAGACGTGGGGTTGGAAGAGATACACATTATTACAACATGCTCTCACGAAGGAGAGTCCGAATGAATAAAAGCTAACTAGCTAACTAGGCTAAGCTAATTAAGCTAATTATTACAACACAAATGAAATTAGCTAACTACTTAGCTAATTATTTCAGCAATTGAAATAAATTAACTAACTATTTTAAGCTAATTAATTATTACAACACAAACCAATTGGCTACAACTAATTAATTTACAAAAAATGAATAATTAACTGCTAATTAAACTAATTAGCTAGTTAAGTAATCTCGAGAAGTGGAGGGGGACCCATGCAAGCTCGGTTTTCACTCGAAAAACCACCAGCTGTCTGCCCTCGAAAGTCTCTGTTTGCACAGTTGAACACATCCAGAATAATTCTGCTCCACTTTACCAATATTCTGCTGAGGTTTGCATCAGTGGCAAGCCGGCCACTGGTGAATGTTGCTGGCCTCCTGCCAGCCTTGGGAGTGGCTTGCCGGCCATGGATGGTGGCCTGCCGGCCACTGATGCATTGGTTCGTCCTGCTGCAACAGTGTACAAATAGAGCAAAAAGAGGGTATTCCCACAGACTGTTTGCACAACTCATCCCTCATTTTCATGAGAAAATCAAGGATTGATGAACTTAAGTCACAAACCACCAATTCAAACAATTTCATTGCATGATGGCTTGTGATTCAAGAGGTGCAAATTCAATAAATGAAAAGTGAGACACAAACCTCCCACTTTTCATGGAAGATCAAAGAGAGAAGTTGACCTTGGAGACTTGGATCATTTCATCACTAACAAGTATGAAATGGTCCAAATTCCATGTGTTCAATTAACATCTTATTGAACACACAACACACGAGCAAATTTTATCTTGGCTCACTTTTAGTTGCCACTTTTATTTACCCATTTTAATTACCAAAAAATTACTTAATCACTTAACTCCAAAAGGTAAGTTAAAGTCCTCTAATGAAAAGAAAAGATAAAGTCATAAGTTGCTTTGGGTATGAAAGAAGTCTCATACCGTTGGTAATGAACCCCCTAAAAGATTAAACCATTAAGTATGAAACCTCAATTTCATACTTAGGTAAACAAGTAACTTGAAACCATTTTCAAAGCAAAATTAAAAGCCAATAAATAGAGAGGTTGCATAGATAATTAATGCTGGAATTAAGCATGAAAATCACCAAGAACATGCACTCAACTCAAACAAGAGGTGCCTAATGGCCTAAAACACCATTCTTGTGAGGACCTTTACACTATAACCATGCAAAATAAGACTCAACTAACCTAAACAGCCCAAAACAAAGCTAAAGCAGTCTAAAACAGAGACAAAAGAATGCTGGAATTAAGCTAAAATAAGCTAGAAAAATAAGTTAACACATGGCACCAACTAGGCTAGCAAACAAGACACATGGAGGGAAGGCTAACCCCTCCAAATTTGGACTTCAAAACCTGATTTTTACCCCTGAAAAAGCTTTGAAAATTAGTTCTCAAAGGGCAAAAAAAAGATGGTTTTAAAATGGGAAACAAAGGTGCAAAGGCCTTAGCAACAGGGAATAAAGAGGGATGAACCACCCCCTAACCTCAAATGGCCAAAACACCAATTTCAGCCCATAAAAACAGAGTTTTTCAAAGCTCAAAAACAGCCCAAAACAATAGGAAAAGGATAGGAAAACAAGTATGCAAAGCAAGCTTAAAAGTCCACTATTATACCTCTTGAAGAGAATAGTGATTCCAAACAACAACTGAAGCCAAAAACCACCTCAAGAGTTCCAACAAGACTTCATGGAACCTTAGTTCAAAGGTGAGGGGATTTGGTTAAGGAAGTGTAGGCAAGAGTGTAGAGAAAGTAGGTAAAAATGTAGAAAATTTGTCGAGAGAGAGGAAAATTTTTGAGTCTAAAATTTTCTGACCCTCAAACATGAGAGAGAGGGTCCCTATATATTGAAAACATGAAATCTATACAAAGAGATCTAGCCCTCCATGTGTGGACAGATGCAAGCATATGTGCAGATAACTGGCATAGCTGGCACAAAATATCTGCAGAAAACATTGGTGGCTGGCCGGCCATCAGTGATGGTTGGTAAGGCATCATTGATGGTAGGCAATGCATATAAATGGCCGGAAAAAAAGAAGCCATGGTTGGCAGCCTTCAAGGATGGCCGGCAGGCCACCAGAAATTGCTGGCTGGAAAGACCAAGGCATGGTCCAAAAATGAGACAAAATGGATGCAGGGTTTGAAAGGCTCAAAGCTGTGGCGTTTCGCTGAGTACTTCGAGCACTCGACGAGCAAACCGACTCACCATTGGATGTACTTGTAAGAACATTCATGTCTTGAAGGGTCGTCAAAAAATGGGGTGTCTATAAGGACCAGTGGACACCCAAAATTATTTTCCCACATTTGTCTGGCGATAAGCTCAAACTGGGTAATTGGGCACCTTGACTCCTCCCGCGGGTACCTGTAGACCCCCCATTTTGACCGCCTTGAGACTTGGGCACCTCGCTCTATACACTCAATGACGAAATGTTATGCTGTGCAATCATTCGATTTCTTTAGCAAAAGGCTTCGGTTTCAAGCTTTAAAACCTAAACCTTTTACCCCCTTTGAACCAGAACCTCATTTTTTTCTAGCCTAACCACTTTGGGAACTGTTGGCCAACAAATGGCCGACATGCCATTTTTACGGCCGGCTATGTTTGCCGACAACAGATATTTTGCAGTAGCCAGCTGTCCCCATATGCATGCTTTGCACCAGCTGCCTCTTTGTTGATATTTCCGATGTGAGAAGTTGTTTTTCTATAAATAAAAGACCCCCCCTCATGGTTTGGGGTTAGAAAAAATCCCCAAAGAGCTATAGCTTGTCCAACACACTTTCTTCTCTTCTTGCAATATACATACACTATACATACACCTTCTAAGCTTAAACTTGAAGCTTTTGCTAGGGTTATTGAATCTAACTTCAGCTCCTTGAAAGTGATTGGTTTGTGGTTTGTTAACTAAGAAGTTTTTCCTCTCTTTCAAGAGGTAGACTTTGAACTCTTTTACCATCTTGTCTCTATCTTTTCTTTGCCTTTTCATACTGATTTTAGAGATATTTTAAGCTTAAAAATGTGATTTAAACCTCACAAAAAGTAGAGGGGTTAGCCACCCTTCTTAGGCATTGTTCCATAGCTTGTTGCTTGACCTTTCTACTTTGTTTCTTTTGATTTTGGCCATTGTTTTTTGAGTTTAGGGGCTGTTTTATGTGTTTATTTAATTTATGCTTTGAATATTATACTTGTGTTGTTGTAAGTCCTCATGGGTTTGGTGTATAGGCCATAACTTCCAATCCATTTGAGTTGATAGTCTTTTATTTATTTATTTATTTATTATAGTTTTCATGCGTATACTCATGTCATTCTAATCATCTGCTTTTCATTCATACTCTGCAACTTCCCTCCTTTCTTTGTTTCTTTTAATTAAGGGTTGTATTAACCAAAAGATTTTTGCTCACAGCATAAGAAAGAGGTTCCACATGCTAATGTTTAACCTCTTCGGGGGTTCATTATCAAGGCATCATGTCTTTCTTATGCTAAGCGGATCTCTTGTTCGATACCTCTCTTAATTGCCAGTGCATCATTTCTAAGTGACTAATTTTCTAGTTAGACCCTTGGAAATCATAAAGGAAAGATTCATTATAGCTCATTATCAGGTTTGGATTTGGAGTCATTAGCGCTCTTTTTAGGTTTGACTACAAATTCATTATTGCTCATAAATGGGTTTAATTCTTACTTTGTAATTTCTCCCATAGAAAAGTGCTTGAAAAGCTCATTTCTCGGGCCAAGTCATGCTTGCTATTCTTTATTGCTTTGGGAATTAGTGGACGTAATCATCACCTTTGGACAAAAAGGAAGAAAAGATAAGAAAATGGAAAGGTAAAGTAAATAGGCTAATAAAATTGGAGTAAAAAGTGGTAAAAAGATAATATAAATTGGGTATGGTTCAGTTCGACGTTATACTGACTCTATTGCGTCTTGAATCATCGTATACTATTTCAGTGACGTTCGATGATTTATGATGCAAGTCTACCCTCTCCCTTGAGGTAACTCCATGATAGGGATGAGGTATTCTTTATCTTTTGTTTCATTTATTGCGCTCTTGTCCTATCACTTCTAAGATCATCATGCAACTAATGTGCAATGATTGATGATTTGAAAATCGATTATACTCCTCTATTGATCGTCTTCATGACAGAGAAGGGCAGAGAGGATAAACATCTTCTTGAAACACTTGGTCTTGCGCTGTTTAACTCTGTTGTAGGAGGGTATTCGACATAAACAGTGGCTGGCCGGCCATCATTCTGCACAACCGACCCTTCTCTCAGGCCGGTCGGCCGGCCACCCATTTTGTATACGCAGTGGTATCTTTACAGCAGAACAGAGCAGATTCTGAGGCCAAAACAGAACAATTTTTTGACTATAAACAGAGTAGGTTCTGGAAGCAAATAGAGGGGTTTCTAGAGAGTGTTCTCGATTGTGCGCATGCGGTTCCTCACCTCCCTTTCGAGTCCATTAGATTAGTAGCTTTAATATTCATATTTGTAATTAATTAGTTGGTTTGCTTTCATTCAAATTTGTAATAATTAATTAGTTTAGTTCATCAATTGTGTTGTAATAATTAGTTAATTACGACATTCATTTGGACTCTCTTGTGCGAGGGCAAACTTGTAATATTTGCATGTCTTCTAACCCCCATTTCTTTCTCCCTTTAACTTATATGCTTACAGTGGTTGTATATAGTATCATGTTTTTGTTTCATATCATTACCATGCCCTGTATCCATTTTTGCATGCATTAAGGTTTGGCTCATCATTTTGAATATCATTGTCATTTCCTACTTACTTAAATATGTGCATTACTGCATGCTTTGAGTTAATCCATATAACATATTAATAAGCCGAACCTAGTAGTTTCACTTTGTATGTGTTGCATTAGCCACTTGCATATGTAAAATCATGCATTTTTCTAATTGTTTTTTTTTTGGCTTGCCTCGATTGAGTACTAGGTCAGCATTTTTGGTTTTGCATATTGCATGTGTGTTTGTGTTACCATGTTAAGCGTACTATCATGAGGCTACATGATTATTTGAAATACCTCTTTGAATGCCTGTGGATGAAGGCTATTTCGCTTAAGTTGGAATGAATTTGATAAATGTACATATGAGCTTGCTTTTTTTCATTCAAGTGGCACATATTCAAAACTCTTTTCAAATAAACATGAAATCAAAGCATTCCAAAGTGGGTGACGTAGTCTATATTTGTGTGCCTCACATAATAAGTTAGCATTAATAATCAGAACAAGAGCATATAATGTTGATAAAAATTACATCATGATTAGTAGAGTGGTGCTCAGTCCATGACCTTTCCTTCTCATACCTAAGGTCCTGAGCTGAGACACTTTGGTTATAATGGATAAGTAGCCTTTGGCACGAGTCACGGGTTTCTTAAATTTTTCAAAAATATTTAGGTGGCGACTCTGAAATCTGGCAATGCAGTCCATTTTTGGCATCTCTGACGATTAATGGATGTTCTAAGATTTGCTGAATTTGGATTCTCATTCATTTTTCTATTTTACACTGCACTTGTGAAACTAGATTCAGAACCACGGGAGTCCAAATAGTAGGGCTATCGTATCGAGGGAGAATAAACCCCTCCGAGGAGCACGAAGAACCATCTACAGTTCCTGGCCACTTTGCTGGGTAATTTAGAGAACTTGGCTTGAACTTCATAATGTGACATTTTATTTACATATATATGTTCTTTGCATTGCATTTGCATGGTGCTCTTAAGTCATAGCGTTTACCATCGAATATCCTAGATGACTTGTCGGAGGCTTGCCAAAAGGCTGGTCGGACGTAGGCAATGTCACGTTTGGAACACAACCCTTAGATCTGGGTTACCGCTATACCGCTTGATTCTCCTTTCACTTTTTGGTGTTAGGTGTGAGAGGTATACTAGGTAACCTTTATGAGGTACCCTTGTGACCAATTAACCTAGTGCATATAGTAAAGCTCTAGTGACTGTTCCAACATAGGACAAGATGCTCGCCTAAGTGCAGGATGTTATGAAACTACTTATTTGAAGTAGTGAAACCTTAGATCATGCCAAGGCTAATAAGGGTAACCCTTCCCTCCCCCTCATAGGGATGGTTTTGGCGCCCTTTACTTGGTATGTACTCTACAGTGAAACTGTATAGGGGTGCTTCATATCAATGGATCAGTTAACATCAGTTTGTGGGGTAGAATTCAGTGAGGAGTACAGTCTTACAGCTATGATCATATCTATTCTGATAAAATCTTGCTGAGGCGCTATCTAGTTTCAAATTTTTGTTTTTCTTTATTTTTTTTGCTAGGTAGTCTAAAACCATAGCTTTAGAAAGTTTTGATATCCCCCAAGTGCTCTGGACCCGTGTCGAAAGACTTTGTAAGTTCGGAGATCTTGTTCAGGGACAGCTAGTGTTTGCCTCACTATTACCAGTTGTAAGGTGAAGAAAGGTCAGACGGCGTTGACCAGTTCAATTATTTCAGCAATCACCTCTCAGATCACCTCTACTCAGTCCACCTCAAGCATAGTCATCTACTCCCTATAATGGCACAATATCCCTCATTAGACCTGAAGGAATTACTGATTCGTCTTCAGCAATCAGTCGACTCGCTCTAGCACAACATGGCCCGTCAAGTCGAGGTCACAAATAGGTTGCAACAACAACAGCCGGTTGTGGCTTTTGGTTCGCATATACCTAACGTGGCTACTCCTATGCTGAGTACCCTGCCAATGTTGCTGCAGCTCAGGATCCACCAGCCGAGGGTGTTCCGGCCTTTCCTATCCAGGCAGAGCCCATTTCAGTTCAAATGTCTAGAGCTCCACTGTACTAGACTGAGGTACCTTTTGAGTTAGAGTTTGACTCGACCCTACTTAAAGTCAACAAACTTGAGAAACTGTTCAAGATGGGTAGGGGGTTAACTCTATTCCAAATATTGAGGACGGATATACGGAGTCTGTTGTTACTCTGCTAGAGCGGTTCAAGATGCCGCATATTGACTGGTTCGATGGCTCTAGAGATCCAATGGTGCATCTGTGCTTTTTCTCTGATATCCTGTGACCAATGGGTTTGACCAGACTTCAGAAGTTGTCACTCTTCGGCTAAACCATGTGAAGTATAGCTACCATTTGGTATGCTAAATTGGAGGACTCTGTGAAATAGAGCTAGGAGGAGTTGGTCGAGTCTTTCGTTGCTTAATATTCCTACAACACGCAGATCGAGGTCTGTAGACGCGCCCGGGAATCAGGCATTGCTGCTACAGTTCGGACTCAAATGTTACGGTTTTGAATCTAATCTCGCAAAGTGCAATGCAAGACCGAAAAATCACCAAAGAGTCCAAATCCGGCAATCGTTTTGGAAAACTGATTTTTGTAAAGAAGTGCCAAACATGGACTGCTTTGCTAGATACAGAGTCGCTACCTAAATATTTCGTTTTGGGAGAATTTAGAAAACCCTGACTCGTGCCGAAGGCCACGTGTCCGTCATCACGAAAGTTGCCTTGGCTCGGGAACTCGGGTACAATTGGGGAAGGTCATCTATGAGCACCCCCACTCGCTCGATCAAAGATCGGCCTATACTAAGCGTGATATCTTGTTTTTGAAAACACATGTGCTCTTATTCCAGTTAATTAGCTAATCTTACTATGTGATGCGCACAACACACAAGTATAGACTAGATCGCCTAATTTGGAACAAAACATTGCATATCCGTTTGTTTGGAAAATGGTTTGAAGTTTGCTACTCGTAAGTAGACTAAAATGCGGATTTGATGAATTGTTCCAATTCAAGTAATCCAACCTTCACCCACACGCATTCAAGCAGTTATATCAATTAAGCAAATAGCCTCATGGCAAGCATGCTATCATGGCAACACTCACACACATGCAGTATGCTAAAGCGTAAACACTCATAGTGTACTCCGAGCCAAAATAAAGAACTAGTTAGAAATCAATGCATGATCCTAGTTCATGTTAAGATGGCTAATGCAACACATGCAAAAATGTATCTAAAATAGGCTCGGCTATTCTAGGATGTCATGTGAAATGCTATAATTGATACATGTATTCAAATTGGAATTGAAATACAATGCAGTTAGTATGATGCGCCGAGCCCGGTGCATGCAATATAGATGAATGAATGCACGTATGCAAAGAATAAGGATGCTAATTGAAACATGCCCTAAAACTAACCATTGAAAGCGGTTAAGTAAAAGGGAGAAAGACGTGGGGTTGGAAGACATGCACACACGCACGCACACTTATTACAACATATGCCCTCTCGACAGAGGGTCTGAATAAATAATACATGTCAACTAATTAACTAACTAACAAGCTAATTAATTATTACATAACCAAATGAATAACTAGCTACAACTAATTATTACAAAACTTAATTAATTAACAAATTAACTAATTAAATTACAAAACCAAATGCTAACTAACACGTAAGGAAAACAGTAAATAATGCTGTTCCAGCTCTGGTTGGGGGAGAAGGGAATGCATGCTCGGTTCTTGTCCCGAAAGCTCTCCGGATGCTCTTTTGAGGCTCTGTCTGCAGGGTGTCCTCAAGGAATTCCTGTTGAACCTTACCAAAAACCAGTCTGGGAATGCATTAGTGGCCTGCCGGCCATGGGAAGCTGCTGCCGACCACCTGCCGACCAAAGATGGTGCACTGCCGCCCCAGAATGAAGGACTGCCGGCCATCTGCAAGGCACTGCCGGCCACTGATGTGCTGGGACACCAAGCTACAGCAGAGCACAAAATAGAAAAAAGGGAGGGTCTCCCAAGGGTATGTACGCACTATGCCACCCCATATCACCTTGAAACATCAAGGGAGAGGCATAATCGGATCAACGACCATCAATCACGCATCCCGATGCATGATGGCCAAAGATCCAACTTGTGCAAATTAATGTGAAATGAATGCACAAATAAACATATAAAGCCTAAAACTCTATCATGGATGATCAAGAGCGTCGGCGATCGAGAATTGGGAGACGTTTCATCACTTGAAGTATGAAACGTTCCTCGTTTCTCGTGTTTGGATTTAACACTTAATCCAAACAACAATGCAATGCAAGGATGGCATACACAATGCTAACTCGAACATGCAATCATGCAATATGACTTAAGCATACAAAATGCAGTGTAATAAACATGCAACAACATGTAATGGAACTAGCATGAGACAACATGCAAAGATGGTGCAAGCATAGAACAATATGCAAACATGCAAGTATGCAACACATGCAAGGTGACAAGCACGCAACAACATGCAAAAGATAGACTTAAACCAATGTGGGCAGACCTCAGATATGCCCAAATCAGTGGCCAAAAGGTGCTGAATTGATGGTACAAAATACTAGACAAGCATGCATGCCAATGGGCCCAAGAATTAAGGCGTAAAGATGCAACTCTTAAGGACACTTGAGGAGTGAAAAGCATGCAAGTATGACAATACTACATGCTCTGAAATGATGTTAGGAATGATGCCAAATCACACACATAACACTAGCATGGCATGCATGAAGCTCAAAAGCTAAGAACTAGCAAAGGGACTTAAGCCATGGCCATACAAAGCAAGCCCCAAAGGGCTAAGAAAATCTAAAACAGTCCCAAGGCAGGTCCAAACAAGACCAAAAACAAGCTCGAAGCTAGCCAACACAAGCTAGAACACAAGGCTACAAAAGAGGCAATGCACTACACCTATTGAAACCAAACATGGCATGACTTGGACAACATAAAACAGAGTTACATCATGGTATAACAAGACCAAAAATGCACTGATATGATGAGCCAAAGGCTTAGGCTTAATAGTATGCACAAAAATTCATTCTTGAGGCATAAAGAGCCAAGGCTCCAAGGCATTAAAAGCATGTCAAATGCAAGTGTATGACTACATTTCATGGAATGAAATAACATTTAGAATGATGGCAAAGCATGCAAACATCACATGTATGGCATGGTAGGGGCCTCAAAACCCAAGGCTAGCCTAAGCATTTACACTATAGCTATACAAAACATAAATGATATGGCCATGGCAGCCCAAAATAGTCCTAGAACAGCCCAAAACAAGAATAAAATCATGCTGGAGCAAAGCCAAAATATGCTAGGATGATGAGTCAAAACATCACGCACATAAAGCTAGTAAGCAAGATTTGTTCTACAAGTATATGAAGCATGCAAAGGATGACCAAACCAGCTATGGACAGAGTCATGACATGGCAAAACATCACCAAAAACATGCTGAAATGGACTCAACATAAGCTAGGATAACATGCAAAAGCAAGAAGCATATAAAGCTAGTTTAAGAGATTTACACTACAAGTGTATTATACATGCATGGACCGACAAAACCAACCCAAAATAGATCTAAGGCATGGTAAAACATCACCAAAAACCTACTGAAATGGACCCAACACAATCTAGGCAAACATGCTACTTTGATGAGCTACAAATGGGATTACACTACACATACAAGATGCATGCAAAAGGTGACCAAACCAGCCACGGAAAGAGCCAAGGAGGGTCCTAAAAGTCACAAAAAGGGCCTAAACAAAGCCTCAAAATTACAGAGAGGCATGCTTCTTTGGAAGGCCAAAAATGCAAGCAAAGAAAAACCAAAAGAGAGGGGGTCACCCCCTCTGATTTGAGGCCTCAAAACCACATGCCTACCACTGAAAATCCACTGGATTTCAGTGGCTAAAAGGCCAAACAAGGCCTAGCTCGAAGGCCCTAAGGCATGGTTCAAAACAAGGCCAAACAAGGCCAACAAGAGGGTTGAAGACCCTCAACAGCCAAAAGACCTTAAACAAACTTCAAAAGCACTTAAAAAAAAGAGTTTTTACAGTTGAAAGAAAGGCCTAAAACAATATGCAAGGATAGCCAAAATGAGGTACAAAAAAGTGCTAAAAAGGGAAAGAAGCTCACCCTTGAAGACCAGCTTTAAAACCAGCAACCTCAGGGGCCAAAAACTCACTTTCAGAGCTCAAGTAACCTTCCCAAGAACCTCAGTCCAATGGTGGTGGTGTATCTCTAAGTGTTGTGGTGTAAAAGGGCAAGAAAAATGGACTAAACCACAACAATATAGAGAGAGAGAGTAAGAAATATATATAGAGAGAGAGAGCTATATCTCTTCTAAAATGGCTGACCCTCTGCTAAGGAGAGAGGCTCTCCCCTTATATAGAGGGAAAACAATGCAAAGCTTCTTCAAGAAGCTTGACAAGAGCTCCATCCCTCCATAGACGTGTATGGAGGGGAGATGAAAGGATTCCAGTTGGCTCAAAAGATCTGGAGTGAAACCTGCTGAGACAGGGGTTCTGCCGGCCATCAGTGATGGCCGGTAGTGGCTCATTGATGGCCAACAGGCTCAATCAATGGCTGGCAGCAACAAAGTGAAGGCCGGCAGGCCCAAAAGTGGGCCGGCAGTGCACCAAGAAACACATTCTGAAAGGACCAAGTCATGGTCCAAGAATGGGGCAGAAAGGATACAGGGTTTGGAAAGCTCAAACCTGTGACGTTCCGCCGCGAAAGTTGAATACCTGATGAGCAATCGAACTTGTGGTTGGATGTACCTGCAAGCATAACCGAGTCTTGAAGACGGTCAAAAATGGGGTGTCTACAGTTGCCCCTCTTTGACAGAACTCGAAAGTCACAAAGTGACGGAAGTGAGTGTCAAAGCCCAGAGACGACCCATTTTTAACAAGGCCGAAGACTCAGGCAGACATTCAATATGAGCATGCAGAGATGCGCCCGTAGGCTGGGGCAAAATGCAAATGACATGCAAGATGCGATAACATAACTTATGATTATGCAAAGAGCTCTGTAATGAAGCAATTATATACAATAAATGCAACAATTTTAAGCAAGTAAATAACAGTCTTACATATTCCAACAGAAAGGATGTAAGAAAATTATGCAATTCTAGTGAACATGTGCGATAGATACACAAAGCGAACGAAGTGTGATAGATACACTAAGTGGACAAGCATGTGTGATAGATACACAAAGTGAGCATAGTGTGATAGATACACAAAGCGAACGAGTGTGATAGATACACAATAGGTGAACACAAAGTGTGATAGATGCACTTAGTGAACAAAGTGTGATGGATACACAAAAGGTGAACACAAAGTGTGATAAATGCACTTAGTGAACAAAGTGTGATGTATACACAAAAGGTGAACACAAAGTGTGATAGATGCACTTAGTGAACAAAGTGTGACGGATACACAAAAGGTGAACACAAAGCGTGATAGATGCACTTAGTGAACAAGTATGATAGATACATTAAAGGTGAACACAAAGTGTGATAGATGCACTTAGTGAACAAAGTATGATAGATACACTAAAGGAGAACAAAAAGTGTGATAGATGCACTTAGTGAACAAAGTATGATGGATACACAAAAGGTGAACACAAAGTGTGATAGATGCACTTAGTGAACAAAGTGTGATGGATACACAAAAGGTGAACACAAAGTGTGATAGATGCACTTAGTGAACAAAGTGTGATGGATACACAAAAGGTGAACACAAAGCGTGATAGATGCACTTAGTGAACAAGTATGATAGATACACTAAAGGTGAACACAAAGTGTGATAGATGCACTTAGTGAACAAAGTATGATAGATACACTAAAGGTGAACACAATGTGTGATAGATGCACTTAGTGAACAAAGTGTGATGGATACACAAAAGGTGAACACAAAGTGTGATAGATGCACTTAGTAAACAAGTATGATAGATACACTAAAGGTGAATACAAAGTGTAATAGATGTACTTAGTGAACAAAGTGTGATAGATACACCAAGGTGAACCCGAAGTGTGATAGATGCACTAAGTGAACAGAGTATGATAGACACACTAAATGAGAATGTGTGTGATAGATACAGAAAAGTGAATATGTACGTGATAGATACACAAAATGAGAATGTGTGTGATAGATACAGAAAATGAGAATGTGTGTGATAGATACACAAAAGTGAATATATGCGTGATAGATACACAAAACGAGAATGTGTGTGATAGATACAGAAAATGAGAATGTGTGTGATAGATACACAAAAGTGAATATGTGTGTGATAGATACACAAAATGAATGAAGTGTGATTGATACACAAAATGAGAATGTGTGTGATAGATACACAAAATTAAAGAATGTGTGTGATAGATACACAAAATGAATGAAGTGTGATTGATACACTAAATGAGAATGTGTGTGATAGATACACAAAATGAATGAAGTGTGACTGATACACTAAGTGAGTGAAGTGTGATTGATACACTAAGTGAATGATCTTAAACGGAACTTCTTTGAATGAACCGTACATACAATGTCATGCATAAATGAGAAAGAAACTTGATAGGTACAATATAGTAGAAACGCATGTAGGTAGAACGTGCATAACAATGCAAGTGAAACGTGCGTGACAACGCGAATGAAGTTGCGCATAACAGTGCAAGTAACATGCATGACAGCGCAAGATAGATGTGCATAACAATTCTAGTAAAACATGAGTGACAATGCAAGTAGATGAAGTGCGTAACACCGCAAGTAAAACATGCGTAACAGTGCAAGTTAAAGAAGTGCGTAACAGCGCAAATAAAACATGCCAGACAATGCAGGTTAAAGAAATGCGTAACAGCGCAAATAAAACATGCGAGACAACGCAGGTTAAAGAAATGCGTAACAGTGCAAATAAAACATGCGAGACAACACAGGTTAAAGAAATGCGTAACAGCGCAAATAAAACATGCGAGACAACGCAGGTTAAAGAAATGTGTAACAGTGCAAATAAAACATGCGTAACAGCGCAGGTTAAAGAAGTGCATAACAGCGCAAGTTAGATGTGCAAAACAATGCAAGTATAGTGCGTGACAGCGCAAGATATGAGAAGTGCGAAACAATGCAAGTAACGTGCGTGACAACACAAGTTAAAGAAAAGGTGCATAACAATGCAAGTAACGTGTACATGATAATGCTCGTGAGACATGCACAGCAAGGCAAGTGCAAGAAATGTATGCTCCATGCAACATTAGGATGCGCATTTCATGCCAGGGTGAAAAGTGCACATTCTATGCAAGCAAGGCTAAAACGTACTCCATGCAATGTACACACTCTATGCTAAAGGATCAATGACATACATCCAATGTAACGTGTATATTCTATGTAACAACAAGAATACGTATAGTACAAGATGCACTTATGCAATATGTGTGATGACATGATACATGTTACAAGCAATGTAGATCATGATGTCTAGGGAATGCAATAAGCAAACAAAGCGGCGCTTTAGAAAGCGCCTCATGGGGTGAGTGGCGATGAACCACTCTACTCTGATGGGGATCTCCCTTTATGTTCTTCGAACTCTTACCTTCAACTCACAGTACAAAGGTCTGGAAATGCTGACATGGCACTAGTACAAAAACAGATAAAGATCACACTTTTTTTGTGTGATGTTTGTTATTTAATCACACCTTTTAAGTTTTATTAAAGTGTGATCTTTGGGAGTGTGATTAAAAAGGGTCATTTTTAATCACACCTTTTAAGTGTGATTAAAAACATTTAGATCACACATTTTAAGCGTAATTAATAATATTTAGATCACACCTTTTAAGTGTGATTAAAAACATTTAGATCACATCTTTTAAGTGTGATTAAAAACTAATAAAACCTGTGATAATAAACTTTAGATCACACATTTTAAGTGTGATTAATAACATTTAGATCACACCTTTGAAGTGTGATTAAAAACTAATAAAACCTATGATAATAAACTTTAGATCACATCTTTTAAGTGTGATTAAAAACATTTAGATCACATCTTTTAAGTGTGATTAAAAACTAATAAAACCTGTGATAATAAACTTTAGATCACATCTTTTAAGTGTGATTAATTACTAAAAAGATTTGACATATTTGAAGAATAATCAATATTATTTTTGTACGCACATTTCAAGAATGTAATACACACTATATACTATACTTTGAATCATAACCACATATTCAATGGAATTGCGCCATATATTTCATAAATGAAAGTTAAATATGTTCAAAAGTATATACAAAGGAATTAAATAAAAAATTTTAAACTGTGCTTACATATATTAAAAAATAAAAAAAAAAAAAACTTGAAAAATTAAGTCATTGAATTCTTTGACCATATTTTGCATCTCTCCAAAAAATTTCTAACCTGAAAAACAAAAACACAAATTAATTCAACAACTCGGATGAAAAGCCACACCAAACTAAGTTAAATAAATTAAATTAAATTAATGATTGACTTACAATGACAAAGAGATCCCAACAATGTCAAATATAGTCGGATTATTATTGGGCAGCCACATAAAATCGGGCAAATGAAGTCACTATCTAAAGCTTTCGTAACAGATTAAAGAAGCATGAAGCTTAAATATACTTCATTTGACTTTGCATTTGCAATTCTCATGAAGGGCTGCTAAAAGGGTTAATTATGTAATGACGCCCCCAGAAACCACCAATCCATCAAATAATATAAACCTTTACTTATAGTAAATAAGTAAGAATTTCACATAATGATAACGAATACTAATAAGCTGAGAAAAGATTTCAATCTGCATAACCCGCCGAAGATTTGATGATCAAATTTACCCACCCAGAAACAATTGGATAGCAATTATGAAATGATTAATGCCACAAAAAAAGGGCAATCTTAGAACCTAAAATCAATACCTCATAAACCAACAAAATCAAATGAAACCCAAATCATTAAAATCACAAATCAATACAATACTCATGAAATATGACTAATAAATAGATCAGCTAAAGCTTCAAGACCCATCACCCAAAGACCTTCAAAACATTCAATTGTGTGCCTGGAAAACAAAAGCCAATGATATCATCAAAGTTCATTCACTAGCAAGTATAAACCACAAAAGAGAAAAAACAAAGAGAAAGAAAATAATAATAAAAAAATCAAGAGGTTTACTATTACCCTCAAAATAAGAAGAACCCATAGCTGTTGTTGAATAACTAAACCACTTTCACCACCACATTACCACCAAAGCCCAAACTTTTCTATACCTGAAATAGACAGATTAGGTAAAAGGTGAATGAAAATATGTGTTTAAAAACAAAGAAAGCATATGAGAGAGAAATGTGATAAATTTTTTGTGAACTAAAGATTATGTGAAGTCCCAACATAGAAATGTGATAAATTGTTTGTTTGAGCATTCTGTCTAAACACTATGTTCAGATTATCGGATATTTTGTTCAACATGCTTTTTGATTATTTTGTTTAAATTTTTTATTAGACATTGTGCTCGACTCAATTTATTAAGTCAATATGTTCAGTTGATAAATTAGGTCATTCTAGCGGAGATAATCTAAGAGAACCTCACTAGTTTATTTAAATAATGCTGATCACACCTAAATATGGCACTATCCCACAAATCCACAATGCTTTGTTATCTCTTCATTGATCACTCACATTAATCAATTTAGAAAACATTACGTAGAAACAATATCTTCAAAGAGAGTACTGTATTGAATAAGAAAAATATTTCAAACACCTAATTTATCACTCTTAAAAATTACCTCTAATGATATGTTTGACAAGTGTCAAATTTTAAACATTCCATCATGTGGGATCTAACCTCAATATCATATCATTAGAGGTAATAAACTATGAGGATGTCACATTATTGATTAAATAATAAAGAGAGTTTTGTATTAAATAATAATGCTACATATCTACACGAATTAAAAATGCATGAAGTATTGTCAACACAACATCTTAATATATTAAAAAAAGAAAGTATATACTATTTTCCAATAATAAAATTAAGGAATAAAAATGAAAAAAAAAAAACTTTGCTTAGGGAGATGGTAACCATCCAAGTTGAGTTGAGTTGGGGATGCCTTTTAACAAAGAGAGGGAAACAAAATGATAAAAGACAGCTTATCTCCACATGCACTATCCTTTGTTTAATCTTATTTAAGCACTATAACAAGTTTTCTTGTAAATTAAAAGTTGATGTACTCAGTAACATCAAATACAAGCTTGGATAATTTTTTTTAAATTGCTTCATTTTAAATCGGATAAAATGTTTACATTTATTTGTTAGTGAATAACTCAAGTTTACAAAAAAAAAAAACAATTCGGTCCAATATTGTTGGGTATTTTTTGAGGGGGAGTACAAATGAGGTATCAACATGTATTATGCATTAAAAACTGGATATGGTTTTACCTATGTTTACGTGAACGTCGTCATCAATTTTGAGATAGAAATCTACATCCCACAAAGCAACAGTGGTAGCAAAATATATCGTTGTTTTCGCTGACAATTCATTGTAGCCCTCTACATGTTTCTGCCCAAAGAACATAAACAAAGTCAAGTGCGTGCCTAACAAACACGCTTTTATTTAGTCTTTAACATTCATGCTACTCAAAACAGTTATTGGCAATGGCAATAGAGGAAGTAAAGAAAAAAGAACGCAACATCACCAGCCGCAAGAAGTCCTTGTGCTTTATGTCCTCTACTTCAATAGCTTTGTCAAGAATACCATCGGATGTTGAACTAGTGATGAAAAACAATTAATAAATTCATTTTCACTTGCAAAATTCCTAGTCCACAGCTCACTGATATGCAAAATGTTACTAGTGACAGAAAAACAATTAATAGATTCATTTTCATTTAGTGTAGAAACCAGCCAAATGTTACATTGTTTGAGTCATGGAATTCCATGTTATGTTAAACTTATTGTGGTTGGTGTTACTATTCTAGGAAACACGGTCCAGACTTCATCATTAAATTGATACAATTAAAAAAAAAAAAAACTCAATTTTTTCAGTCACATAAGTTGTAGAGAATACATAAAACCACAACTAAAAACCACATACGTATGCAATTAGCTAATATCAGCTCTGAAAAGCATATACTAATTCGTACCTGTGACCAATAACAAAGCGTATGACAATGCCCTTCTCTTCCTCTAGCTTCCTTCTTTTCTCACCATCAAATTTTTTTATTAGAGAACCCATTACTCATTGATCATATACAATAACATCAATCATGAAATAAAAACAAAACTGCAAGATCAGCTAATGCACCTTGGGGCATCTACGTCTCCCGCAGGGATTCTCTTCGCTTTTGGCTACTAAGAGCTGTATTAATTCCCATAACCATGAAATATTTTTTGTTAGACTTTGCAACCTTTTGGTTTATTGACTTGGGAGAGGCGCTCGGTAGAGATATATTCCTTGTTTTTACAGCTGCTGATTCATCTTGTGTTCTACATTCAATAATCAGGAACAGGATGTGAATTCAGTTGACTCCATGCCATACATGAGGGATCACTTGTAAATTGTATCCAACTCAAACAAGCATTGGGATTGCTTACCATTTGGGATGATGAGCCTTTAAAACTTCATTGCTTACAAGCTTCTGATGAAAACCAAGGAAAACACAAAGTTTGAAGTATGAACACATCAGTATTATGAACTTGATAATTAAATGAAGGAACAAAACAGAAAATGAGTAAATAGTTGATGATGATAAGTCTAGAAGAGAGAATAATTTCCATCAGAAAATTTGTTTGCACACTGTATTTGGATAAATGCTACATTTTTTAATTTCTTGAAAAAAAATATATAGAAGTTAGAGAAGGTAGAGGTTTAAACTGATTCAAGTGGAGGCTGCTTGAGATTATGAAAAAATAACTCTTTGTAGTGATTGAAGACTCATATACCCATGAACAATCTGAATGATCTTTCAGGCCAACCTGATCTATCTCATGAGCTCCAAGTTCAAGCTTTACTTGAAAAATTTAAGAGTTGAGAAACAGGATTTATTTTCTGCTCGTAAATCTGACAAATATTTTGTGAAACTCCAAAATCAAGTAGATCTTGTAGTCACCATGGTTGATAATAGCTATTCCAAATGAGGAAAAGCCAAATAATGTATCGCCAAGTAAGCTTTTAGCAATTATATTCTAGTGGTCACTGAAACTAATCCTTTGTTAGGTTGTGTTTGGATCCTAGATTTGGCGAGGGATTTGTGTGAAGGGAAAAGAAAAGATCCAAACACAGGCTGAAAGTTGGCTTCCAAATGCAGCTAAACGTTAGGTTTTGTTAAAATGGAAGATGCACTCACAAGTTTGGGATTATAAGCCTCAGAAACTAAGTGTCTTCTTTCAGCTTTGGTAGCAGTTGTCCTTGCAATAACCATTGTTTCAGGCACTAGCCATATCCTGATACTAAGTGCTCCAAATCAATATGACATGCAAATATTGTTAATGCTTCATCTTTCATGCATAAAACTAGGTATAGAAGAATTATACAAGTTGCTAACAACCAAAATAAGATCCATATAAAATATCAAATATGTGGACTTTAGTCCCCACCCCATCGGATGGGGTTCTGGAGGGGTAGATTGGGTACAGGCCTTATAGGGGTCCCGAAGTCATCTGAATCCAGGAGAATGGCTGTTGTTCGCTGATGATGTAGAAGTCCATCCGATAGGGGCTGAATTTGCCCCTAGTGTTGTGGATAGGAACTCGGTTGTCCTTCAGCAATACTTTCTTCTTTCCTCCCTTCTGGGATTTGGCATTCTTGCCGATCTTCATTGATTTGCAGAGTGATCCATTTTTAGCTCTTCGAGCACATTTGATATTTTTGCCCCTAGTTCTAGGGGCTTCTGATCTAGCTTCACAAGCTTCTTTTTGACGACGTCTGACCTTCTTGATCTGACTTTTCTTGCCCCTAGTTCGCGGGCTGCTTCAAATATGGCCACACAGGTCTCACATTGTAGTTGACGGTTGAACATTCTGAATCCAAGTTCAAGGTTTGAAAGCAAAGGGGTTGAGTCTCGAGGCTGAGAGCGATCCTAGGCTGCACAATCTCAAGAGCGATTCCACATAAGTCTTCGCAGGACCGTGCAAAACATTTTTGAAATCTTTTAAGAAAACGACTAATCGCTCGCACTGAAGACAATGTAGAACTAATCCGGACCAAGCCAGGATCCTTCTCGGTACTCACATTAACAAACATGATCTCATTCATTAAGGGCTTAGCACGCCTTTCTTTCTCTCAATTGATCAAGTTTTGCAAAACTCGAGGAATTCCGTCCTCTTTGTTTTCAACACAGTGTTTAAAAAGGTTTTGAAAAACTTAGGTCAATACAATGACTTCAAGGCACAGAAAAGACACAGTTTTTAGTCAAATGCTGCCATCTCATTTAGAACTTCTGGCACAACTGGCGCAAGGTAGAAGCAAACACAAGAGTGTGAAAATTACTGCTGTTTCATTCAGATCTTCCGGCGTAACTGGCTCCAAGGCAGAAACAGACTCAAAAGAAAGCGAAAAGGCAAACACAAAACAAGCAAGTGATGTCCGAGGTAACACCCCCGAAATCACCCGACTCTAACAAAAGAAGACTAACTCGATACAACAAGACAGACCCGACTGACTCAGTATGAAAAGACTGACTCAGTATGAAAAGACTGACTCAGTACAAAACAATAAGACTGACCCAATACCCAAGTCAGAAAGCACAAAAGCTAGTATTTGCAAAATGCTCAAAATAGTGCGTGCCATACGCCACATCTGAAGTAAATTGAGCGCCGCCTGCAGGTGGTTCATCCCCTGATCACATATTTGTACTATCCCCCCAAGTTCACTAATCCAGTGGCGATAGACTTTGCTAAGCTGGTGCGGTGATAACCTTATTATCAAACAAATCTTGTACATCATGGTGAAGACGAAAGCAACTGTCAGTGTCATGACCGGTTTGTTGATGGTAGGCACAGTACTTAGTCTGGTCATGCTTTGGAGGGATAGGATCGGGTAGAGGCCGTTGTTCCAACGATTTCAGATGTCCTTTCCGGAGTAAGACCCCTAGAGCCTTTAACAAAGGCATATAAAGTGGGGTAAAAACCCTCTTGACTCGAGGTGGATATTTGGTTTTTTGTGAGCTACTTCCGGATGCACCGGTGAATGGGGTAGCTGTTTTTGATGTGGTGGTGGTGACCATGCCCACTTCAGAAGATCTTGCAGCTGCATCACCACTGGTGGTTGCATTCGAACTGCGAGAAAACGCTCTCCTGGGCTACTTCTTCTCCTGGTCAATGAGGCCCTGCTTTATAGCGTCCTCGATTTGTACCCCAAGCTCATGCAAGTCGGCAAAGGTAGGGAGGGGTAAGACTATCATTTTTTGCATCAATCTAGGTTGGAGGTTGCGCACAACCATCCTTATCTGGTCTTTGTCGGAAGGCCTTGTAGTCACCATCGAGGCCTTCGCTCTCCATCTCGTCACAAACTCTGAAAAACCCTCCTTTGGCTCTTGGCGGGTGACTTCAAGATCACAAGTTGTGACCTCGATCTGTGTGTTATAGGAGTACTGAGCAATGAAGGCCTCAGCTATCTCTTCCCAGTTGTGTTTCACAGAGTTCTCCAATTTCGCGTACCAGATTGCGGCTATCCTAGACATGGTTCGGCCGAATAGTGACAGCTTCTGGGCTGTGGTCAGGCCCATTGGCCTCAGGATATCAGAAAATAGGTGGAGGTGCACCATTGGGTCTCCAGAACCATCGAAGCGGTCGATATGTGGCATCTTGAACCGGTCCGGCAGAGTCATGGCCGAATCAATGTATCCATCCTCTATGTCCGGAATGGATTTTACGCCTTGAGCCTTTTTGAAAAGCTTTTCTAGCTTGCTCACTTTTAGCGCTGTTGGATCCACCTCGAACTCAAACAGTGAATCCACTAGGTTGGTGGGCACTTTGGATAGCTGGGGTAGGATTGGGGGCGGAGCTGGCCCCGTTGGAATGTCCGTATTTTCCTGGACATTTGCAGTCTTCCCAAGTATGGGAACTCTTGGTGGTGGAGGAACCTGGTGCGAAGCGGATGCTCCGGCTTGCTGTGGTGGTTGTTGTTGCTGAAGTCTAGCAATCATTTATGCCTGTTGGCCCATAACCTCGGTCTGGCGTGCGGCAAACTTTGCTTGACGGGCAGCATCCTGCTGCATGGCTTGCATACTCTCCTGGAGCTGACACATCATATCCTCCATAGATGCCATATTATGCTGATCTAACTGAACAACTGGTATATCTCCCTGAGGTAAAAGCAGATATCTCAACCCAACTGCACATAGGTGAGATGGATAATGACCGCTGATCTGAGGACTGTTGAATTGGTGATCTGTGCCTGACTGGCCTTTCTTTGCCTTACCACTGGCGAAGGAAACACTGGTTGTCCTTGAATTGAATCTATGACCTGACAAAGTCTATCAACACAAGTCCGGTGTACTGGGGGGATATTGGAGCCTTCTGAAGCTACGGTTCCAAGACCACCTAGCAAAAGAGAGAACAGGCAGCATCTCAGCCCAATTTCACCAGAACAAATATAAGCATAGCTGAATAACTGTACTCTTTACTGAATTCTGCCCAAAATTCTGCCTGTAAACTGATACCCTCAGGTAAAACTGATTCCCCCAAAATACTGATGCCCTCAAGCCAGATACCTAGACTTGCAGACTGATACATGCATTCCTGTAGAGGCATAGTCTAAACGCACATAGCAAGTAATTGAGAGCCAAAACACCCCTATGGAGGGGTAGGGTTTCCCTGTCCTAGTTTTGCCAAGAACTAGGGTTTCACTACACACGCAGCGGTTTCAAACAACCTATAATCGGGTAAGCAACCTGTCCTAGTTTGGAATAGTCACTATGGTTTCCGACATGCACTAGGTCAAATGGTCAAAAAGGGTGCCTCGGTAAAAACTGGGGTTTGTGTTCTCGTCGTGGCAGAGCCCGCAACCGGTCAGCCTTATGGCACGCTTCTCAAAGCAAGCCTCCGGCAAACCGTTCAGGAATAGCATACGGCAAACACGGTGTCCTAGGCGCACCAATGCACATGCAATGCAAAGAAACACATAAGTGTAGACAAAACAAGTTATCATGAGTTCGAGTCAAGCTCTCTAAATCCCCAGCAGAGTCGCCAGAAACTGTAGACGCGCCCGGGAATTAGGCATTGCTGCTATAGTTCGGACTCAAATGTTACGGTTCTGAATCTAATCTCGCAAAGTGCAATGAAAGACCGATAAATCACCAAAGAGTCCAAATCCAGTAAATCGTTTTGGAAAACTGATTTTTGTAAAGAAGTGCCAAACATGGACTGCTTTGCCAGATACAGAGTCGCACCTAAATATTTTGTTTCGGGGAAATTTAGGAATGACTCGTGCCTAAGGTCACGTCTCCGTCATCACCAAAGTTGCTTTGGCTCGGGAACTTGGGTACGATTGGGGAAGGTCATCTATGAGCACCCCTGCTTGCCCAATCAAAGATCAGCTTGTACTACGCGTGATATCTTGTTTTTGAAAACACATGTGCTCTTATTCTGGTTAATTAGCTAATCTTATTATGTGATGCACACAACACACAAGTATAGACTAGATTGCCTAATTTGGAACAAAACATTACATATTCGTTTGTTTGGAAAATGGTTTGAAGTTTGCTACTCATAAGTAGGCTAAAATGCGGATTTGATGAATTGTTCCAATTCAAGTAATCCAACCTTCACCCACAGGCATTCAGGCAGTTATATCAATTAAGCAAATAGCCTCATGGCAAGCATGCTATCATGGCAACACTCACACACATGCAGTATGCTAAAGCGTAAACACTCCCAGTGTACTCCGAGCCAAAATAAAGAACTAGTTAGAAATCAATGCATGATCCTAGTTCATGTTAAGATGGCTAATGCAACACATGCAAAAATGCATCTAAAATAGGTTTGGCTATTCTAAGATGTCATGTGAACTGCTATAATTGATACATGTATTCAAATTGGAATTGAAATACAATGCAGTTAGTATGATGCGCTGAGCCCGGTGCATGCAATATAGATGAATGAATGCACGTATGCAAAGCATAAGGATGCTAATTGAAACATGCCCTAAAACTAACCATTGAAAGCGGTTAAGTAAAAGGGAGAAAGACGTGGGGTTGGAAGATATGCACACACTTATGCACACTTATTACAACATATGCCCTCTCGACGGAGGGTCCGAATAAGTAATACATTTCAACTAATTAACTAACTAACAAGCTAATTAATTATTACACAACCAAATGAATAACTAGCTACAACTAATTATTACAAAACTTAATTAATTAACAAATTAACTAATTAAATTACAAAACCAAATGCTAACTAACAAGTAAGGAAAACAGTAAATAATGCTGTTCCAGCTCTGGTTGGGGGAGAAGGAGATGCATGCTCGGTTCTTGTCCCGAAAGCTCTCCGGATGCTCTTTTGAGGCTCTATCTGCAGGGTGTCCTCAAGGAATTCCTGCTGAACCTTACCAAAAACCAGTTTGGGGAATGCATTAGTGGCCTACCGGCCATGGGAAGCTGCTGCCGACCACCTGCCGACCAAAGATGGTGCACTGCCGCCCCAGAATGAAGGACTGCCGGCCATCTGCAAGGCACTGCTGGCCACTGATGTGCTGGGACACAAAGCTACAGCAGAGCACAAAATAGAAAAAAGGGAGGGTCTCCCAAGGGTATGTACGCATTATGCCACCCCATATCACCTTGAAACATCAAGGGAGAGGCATAATCGGATCCACGACCATCAATCACTCATCCCGTTGCATGATGGCCAAAAGATCCAACTTGTGCAAATTAATGTGAAATGAATGCACAAATAAACATATAAAGCCTAAAACTCTATCATGGATGATCAAGAGCATTGGCGATCGAGAATTGAGAGACGTTTCATCACTTGAAGTATGAAACGTTCCTCGTTTCTCGTGTTCGGATTTAACACTTAATCCAAACAACAATGCAATGCAAGGATGGCATACACAATGCTAACTCGAACATGCAATCATGCAATATGACTTAAGCATACAAAATGCAGTGTAATAAACATGCAACAACATGTAATGGAACTAGCATGAGACAACATGCAAAGATGGAGCAAGCATAAACAAATGCAAACATGCAAGTATGCAAACATGCAAGGTGACAAGCATGCAACAACATGCAAAAGATGGACTTAAATCCAATGTGGGCAGACCTCAGATATGCCCAAATCAGCGGCCAAAAGGTGCTGAATTGATGGTACAAAATACTAAACAAGCATGCATGCCAATGGGCCCAAGAATTAAGGCGCAAAGATGCAACTCTTAAGCACACTTGAGGAGTGAAAAGCATGCAAGTATGACAATACTACATGCTCTGAAATGATGTTAGGAATGATGCCAAATCACACACATAACACAAGCATGGCGTGCATGAAGCTCAAAAGCTAAGAACTAGCAAAGGTACTTAAGCCATGGCCATACAAAGCAGGCCCTAAAGGGCTAAGGGAACCTAAAATAGTCCCAAGGCAGGTCAAACAAGACCAAAAACAAGCTCGAAGCTAGCCAACACAAGCTAGAACACAAGGCCAAAAACATGGAGTATGCATGGCTACAAAAGAGGCAATGCACTACACCTATTGAAACCAAACATAGCATGACTTGGACACCATAAAACAGAGTTACATCATGGTATAACAAGACCAAAAATGCACTGATATGATGAGCCAAAGGCTTAGGCTTAATTATGCACAAAAGTTCATTCTTGAGGCATAAAGAGCCAAGGCTCCAAGGCATTAAAAGCATGTCAAATGCAAGTGTATGACTACATTTCATGGACTGAAATAACATTTAGAATGATGGCAAAGCATGCAAACATCACATGTATGGCATGGTAGGGGCCTCAAAACCCAAGGCTAGCCTAAGCATTTACACTATAGCTATACAAACATAAATGATATGGCCATGGCAGCCCAAAATAGTCCTAGAACAGCCCAAAACAAGAATAAAATCATGCTGGAGCAAAGCCAAAATATGCTAGGATGATGAGTCAAAACATCACGCACATAAAGCTAGTAAGCAAGATTTGTTCTACAAGTATATGGAGCATGCAAAGGATGACCAAACCAGCTATGGACAGAGTCATGACATGGCAAAACATCACCAAAAACATGCTGAAATGGACTCAACATAAGCTAGGATAACATGCAAAAGCAAGAAGCATATAAAGCTAGTTTATGAGATTTACACTACAAGTGTATTATACATGCATGGAGACAAAACCAACCCAAAATAGATCTAAGGCATGGTAAAACATCACCAAAAACCTACTGAAATGGACCAACACAAGCTAGGAAAACATGCTACTTTGATGAGCTACAAATGGGATTACACTACACATACAAGATGCATGCAAAAGGTGACCAAACCAGCCATGGAAAGAGCCAAGGTGGGTCCTAAAAGTCACAAAAAAGGGCCTAACAAAGCCTCAAAAGTACAGAGAGGCATGCTTCTTTGGAAGGCCAAAAATGCAAGCAAAGAAAAACCAAAAGAGAGGGGGTCACCCCCTCTGATTTGAGGCCTCAAAACCACATGCCTACCACTGAAAATCCACTGGATTTCAGTGGCTAAAAGGCCAAACAAGGCCTAGCTCGAAGGCCCTAAGGCATGGCTCAAAACAAGGCCAAACAAGGCCAACAAGAGGGTTGAAGACCCTCAACAGCCAAAAGACTTTAAACAAACTTCAAAAGCACTTAAAAAAAAGAGTTTTTACAGTTGAAAGAAAGGCCTAAAACAATATGCAAGGATGGCCAAAATGAGGTACAAAAAAGTGCTAAAAAGGGGAAGAAGCTCACCCTTGAAGACCAGCTTCGAAACCAGCAACCTCAGGGGCCAAAAACTCACTTTCAGAGCTCAAGAACCTTCCCAAGAACCTCAGTCCAATGGTGGTGGTGTATCTCTAAGTGTTTTGGTGTAAAAGTGCAAGAAAAATGGACTAAACCACAACAATATAGATAGAGAGAGAGAGAGAGAGAGAGAGAGAGAGAGAGAGCTATATCTCTTCTAAAATGGCGTACCCTCTGCTAAGGAGAGAGGCTCTCGCCTTATATAGAGGGAAAACAATGCAAAGCTTCTTCAAGAATCTTGGCAAGAGCTTCATTCCTCCATACACGTGTATAGAGGGGAGATGAAAGGATTCCAGCTGGCTTAAAAGATCTGGAGTGAAACCTGCTGACCTGCTGAGACAGGGGTTTTGCCGGCCGTCAGTGATGGCCGGCAGTGGCTCATTGATGGCCGGCAGGCTCAATCAATGGCCGACAGCAACAAAGTGAAGGCCGGCAGGCCCAAAAGGGGGCCGACAGTACACCAAGAAACACATTCTAAAAGGACCAAGTCATGGTCCAAGAATGGGGCAGAAAGGATACAGGGTTTGGAAAGCTCAAACCTGTGACGTTCCACCGCGAAAGTTGAATACCCGATGAGCAATCGAACTTGTGGCTGGATGTACCTGCAAGCATAACCGAGTCTTGAGAACGGTCAAAAATGGGGTGTCTACAAGGTCACAACTCGTGATCTTGAGACAATACGTCAGGAACTGGAGGAGGGCTCCTCAAAGTTTGTTACTAGGTGTTGGGCCAAGGCATTGATGATGACCACCTGACCCTCAGAAAAGGACCATTCAAGGAACCACGATAAACTACTGCAGAAGATGATCGTTCTCCCCTTGTTCACATTCAAGGAACTTCATGAAATGGGAGTTCAGATTGAAGACACAATGAAGCAAGGGATTATCGTAGATGAGAAGGAGTCGACCAAGAGCCCTTTTATTCGTAGTTCTAATGCTACCGGGGGTAGCATAACTGCGAGGCCTTTAGAGGTGAGTGTTGTCACCACTGCCAAAATCGCCGACCTCTTTGCCAATAGGAACCCACAAACTTCCAATCCTACCCGACCTCCAATTAGGACATTCAATCAGCTTCACATGACTATCTCGAGCCATGCAAGTGTTAATGAAAAAGGGGCATCTGAAACCCTTCGACCCCTGACCATTTCCAGACCCTTTTCCACCTAGGCATGATTCCACGAAGTACTGTTCCTTCCATCAATAACATGGCTAGGAAACAGACAAGTGCTACCGCCTACGTTATGAGATCTAGGACGTCATTGACAACAAAGTTATAGCCCCACCTCAAAAGCCAAACACCGTAACCAACCGACTGTAGACCGCCCGAACTCCGCTCCGTGTGCGAAGGCACGAATTGTAGTTCTAGCTACTACAGTTCGGATTCCTATCACGGTTCTGAATCTAATCTCACAAAGTGCAATGTAAGACTGATAAATCATCAAAGAGCCCAAATCCGGCAATTGGTTTTGAAAAATTAATTTTAACTAAAAAAGCGCCAAACATGGACTGCTTTGCCAGATTTCAGAGTCGCCACCTAAATATTCTGTTTTGGGAAATTTAGGAAACCCTGACTCGTGCCTAAGGCCACGTGTCCGTCATCACCAAAGTTGCCTCAGCTCGGGAATTTGGGTACGAGAGGGGAATGTCCTGAAATGAGCAACCCCACTCGCCGATCAAAGATCGGCTTCTGCTAATATGATATGTTGTTTTTGAAAACATATGCGTTCTTATTCCGGTTTATTAGCTAACTTTACTATGTGATGCGCAACAACACACAAGTATCGACTCAATCGCAAGAATTGGAACAAAACATCTCATGTTTGTTTTTTTGAAAATGGTTTGAAGTTGCTACCCTCAAGTAGGCTAAGACGCGGATTTGCCACCCTCAAGTGGGCTTAGAAAAACATGATTTTGCCACTTCAAGTGGGCTTAAAACGCACATTTTGATGAATTGTTCCAATTCAAGCAATGAAGCCTTCATCCACAGGCATTCATGTAGTTATAGCAGTTAAGCAACTAGACTCATGGCAAGCATGCTGAACATGGCAACACTTGCACGCATGCAAGGATGCTAAAGCGTAAAAGCTTGCCTAGTACTCTGAGCCAAAACAAAAGCTATGTTAGAAATCATGCATGATCCTAGCTATGTCAAGAATGTCTAATGCAATACATGCAAAATGCAACTAAGATAGACTCGGCTATTCTAAGATGTCATGTGAATGCAACTAGATAACATGTATTCAAATACAATGCAGTTTGTATGATGCGCCGAGCCTGGTGCATGCAAGACAGATGAATGGATGCACGCATGCAAACATAAGTTATGCTAATCGAAATATGCCCTAATCTAACCACTGAAAGCTGATAAGTAAAAGGGAGAAAGAAATGGGGTTAGAAGACATGCATCACCTGTACGCACACTTATTACAACATGTGCCCTCTTCGACGGAGGGTCTGAATAATAAGCTAACTAGTTACACTAAGCTAAGCTACTTAACTAATCTAATAATCTAACTAGACTAATTATTACACAACACAAATTGAATAACTAGCTACAACTAATTATTACAAAAGTTTAATTAATTAACAAATTAACCAAACATGACAACTAACTAAGCATATAAACTATGTGAAGTAAGTTGCCTCAGCTCTGCCTTGAACAATGAAGGATGCATGCTCGGTCAGCTTCGCTCGGAAATTCATTACCATGCCCCCAATTGCCTCTGTTTGCATTTGGTTTTAGAACACTACACAAACTTCCAAATTGCTTCTGCTCCAACATGCAGACCTCCTGGTGGGCTGTAGGCCAGCTGTAGACCAGAAAAGTTTGCTATAGACCAGAAAAAGTGGTCGGCCAGCTACTTTTACTGGTCTGTTGACCAGAAATTCTGCCACACTCTAGTTTTGCTGCAACAAAGAACAAGAAGGGGCACAGCAGTGTATTTGCAAGGTATATGTGCACAACCACCCTCCCTATCATGTCTCAAGCTCAAGGGAGTGCGATTCTCGACTCTCAGGCCACCAACCGAGCATCGCAATGCACGGTGGCCGAGAAGCCAAGTTTGCACAAGTCAATGTCAATGAATGCACAAATGGACTCGATGAACCTATACCTCTATCATGCTTGATCAAGAGGGTCGGCGATCGAGAAATGAGGCACGTTTCATCATTTCAAGTATGAAACGCCCCTCGTTTCTCGTGTTTGGATTAATACCCGATCCAAACACCATGCAATGTAACAACATTCCAAACACCATGCAATGCAACAACATGCAAACAACATGAGCATGGCAAGCTAGGGTCCTTAAGCCTTGAAACTAGTGAAGGACATAACATAAGGGCCATGTAACGCAATGCTCAATGGACAAAACCAGCCCCTAGATAGCTCTCATACATGCCAAAACAGTGGCCAAAATGCTCCGAAATGCTAGCATTAAATGCAAGAAAATGCATGCTCATGCATTGGCCCATGAATAAGGCATAAAACACAACTTTCAAACACAATCAAAGAGTGATATGCATGAGAATATGACAATGCTATATGCTCTGAAATCAAGTGTTAAATGATGCCAATTACATAGACACCACAAATAAAGCATGCTAGAAGGCCTAAGGCACAAGGCTACTAAAAAGGACTACACAAGAGGCATGCAATACATGGCACAAATGATTGAACCAGCCATAGACAGAGCGCAATTAGGTCAAAACAAAGACTAAAACATGCTGGGATGGGAGCTCGAAAGCCTAGACAAGCATGCATACGCATTGGTCCATAATCGAGGCACAAAGGCACAACTCTTAAAAGCACTCAGAGAGTGAAAGAAGTGAGAACATGACAATGCTATATGCTCTGAAATAACATGTTAAATGATTCCATGACATGCAACTATCACAAGTATGGCATGCTATGGTACTCAAAACTCAAGACTAGCAAAGGCACTTGCATTATAGCCACATCAAGCAAGCCCCAAAGGGCAAAGGTGACACAAAACAGTCCCAATGCAGGTCAAAACAATGCCAAAACATGCATGGATTAGAGCTAACACATGCTAGGATTAGAGGCATGAAGCATGGAGCATACTAGGCCAATGAGCACGATTACACTACAAGTGTAAGAAGCAAATGAGGGATGCTCTAACCAACCAAAAATAGAGTTGTATCATGGCAAAATAACACCAAAAATACACTGATATGGTAGCCCAAATGCTTAGACAAGATGGCATACATATTGACTCATATTTAAGGCATAAAGCACAGCCTTCCAAAAGCATTGAAAGAGTGAAAGATGTGAGGGCATGACAGTGAAACATGCTCTGAAATAACATATCAAATGATGCTAAATCATGCAAATAGCCCAAGCAATGCAAGCTAGTGACTTGGAAACTCAAAGCTAGTGAGTAAGATTGCACTATGGCTATACAAAGCAAGGCATGCGTGACCAAAACAACTTAAAAAAGAACTTAATCATGGAAAAACATGAGTAAAAGCTTGCTGGAGTGGAGCCAAAACATGCTAGAATGATGGTCCAAAGCATGATGCATGTTAAGGCTATAGGGAGGATTGCACTACAAGTACAAGGAGCATGTAAGAGGTAATCAAACCAAGCCAAAAAAGAGCTATATCAAGTTAAAATAAGGCCTAAGGCATGCTGAGATGGAGCCAAAACATGCTAGAAAGACATGCTACTTGATGAGCCATCAACACAAGCAAACAAGAGAAGAGGAGGGGGGACAACCCCCACCCATTTGGGACCACAAAACCACATTTCCACCATTGAATGCAAAGGCTAAAACAAAGCTTCAAGGGATGGCTCAAAAGCCTAGCAAATAAGGCATACAAGGGGGTGAAACACCCCCAACACCAAAGAGGTCACAAACAACCATTTAAAGCACTTGAAAATGAAGCTTTTTGCAGCTGAAAGTTAGGCCTAAAATATCATGCAAATAGGGCCAAAGACTTAATCAAAACAAAGCTTTAAAGGGGCTAGAGACTCACCTTCGAAGAACAACTTCAAAGCAGCAACTTCAGAGGCAAAAACCAAGATTTTGACCTTCAAAATGAACCTCCAAGAACCTCAGCTCAAGAGTGAAGGTGTTGCACTAGGTGTTTAGTGCAAAAGTATGAACAAATCTCACTTTTAGGCACAAAACAACACAAATATAGAGAGAGAAGAAGAAATATAGAGATAGAAGGATATGTATAACCCTAATGCAAAATTCTCAGCCTGAGATAAGAGGGTGGAGGCTCCCTTATATAGAATTCCAAGCTTCAAGCTTGTTGAACAAGCTAGAAGCTTGGTGCAATCCCTCCATACATGTGTATGGAGGATGCTTTCTGTGCCCAACAGCTGGCAAGAAAAATATATGCAGAAAATACAGAAAAGGTGCCAACCAATTAAAGTGGTTGACCGACCACTTGCCCTAGTTGACCGACCACAAAAGTGGTCTGCAGGGACAAAAAGTGGTCGGCAAGGGGGAAAAGGTGGTCTGTAGAGAGAGAAGAAGGTGGTGGCATGGTTGCTGACCACTTTAGGTGGTCCACAGACCACCCACCCTAGCTGGCCGACCAAAAAACTAGCTGACAAGGAAGAAAAGTGGTCTATAGGGGGAGAAACTGGTCTACACCCCTGTTCCACCCTCCAGGCAAAGGATAACAAGGCTTGGCTCAAAAACAAACCAAAAAAAGAAGCAAGACGAAAGTTCGTAAGGCGAGGCACTCAGTTGGAAGCCTTGAAAACTGGTCTACGAGTACAAAAAGTAGCCTACGAGAGGGACGGGTAGTCTACGACTACAAAAAGTGGTATACAGGCCTCTGTTTCCCTCTAGGCAAGAGCAACAAGGCATGGTCCAAAAGCCAGGCCAGGAGGAGAACGTTAAGAGGTCCCGAGACAAGGCGCTCAGCCGAAGGCTTCGGAAACTCGAAACGAGCACAAACATGCGCAATCACCGAGTGCACAATCGATGACGTCTAAGTCTTAAAGTCGGTAAAAAATGGGGTGTCTATACCCACTGTCCAACCATAACTAGGTACCTCCCCCACCACACACCAAATTTATCTATACATTACCCTTTTCCTACGACCCGAGTGTCTATATCACCCCATCACATCTGCGAAAGTTGGCCTAATGGCACAGACTTGTGCATGATGAACACATCCAACCCGCAATCCAAACCTTATAAACACATGGTGACAACACCCGAAAAGGAGGAGGTTTTGACCTTGGAAGGAGGTTTGGTCTGTCACTAGAAATTCCTGGGGAGTTATCTGAGGAGGAATATGACCCGGGCCAATACATCGTTCTCGTTGCTCAACCCAAGCCAAAGGTAGTACTGCCGAGCTCAGTTGACGTTAATGTGGTTAGTGACAACGGCCCAAGCCAAGGGCTGGATGATCTTGCAAATCTTGAGAAAGATTTGGACAGCCTCCAATTCTTCGAAGAACAGGACCAGGGTAATTTACAGATTGGTTAGTTTGATCTGAGCCTGTCGGCTGATAATTAGGGATGGCTGAGTGATGAATTTGACAAAGAAGATGAAACTAGAGTTAAATATGAGGTAAAGAAGACTGTGGCAACCATGGCAACCGGGGCATCCAAAGAGAAAGAAAAAGTGCTAGAGAGCAGTGGTATAGAAAAACAAACCCCAAAATCGGGTTTTGATACAATTGAAAGTGCTAAGCTAGAAACAGTACTGAGGCAATTTGAACAAGAGCGGATTAAAGAACACCTTGCCACCCTGAAGGGAATAATTATCCTATGGAAGTAATTTGAGTGGAGCCCGACAACTGTCTGTCAGCAATTGAAGGTGAAGGTGAATGGTGGAAAAATAGCCATCTGCATCTTACCCACACAGATGAAAATTGGAGAGGCCATATCTCGGATAGTACTTGGTATGCAGACCAGATAAACCACCTGACCAGGAGTAGATGGTATTTCAAACCTCTACATTTGGATCAGGCTGAACCCTCAGGAAAAGACAAGGAGATTGAGAAGGAGAAGAAGAAGAAACTGGAGGAAGAGTTGGTTTTGAAACAACTAGAAAAGAGGCTGACATTTCCATTTAGGGCCTCCTCATGGCTTCACGAGTACACTGATAGGCAGTTTCGTCGACAGGATAAGACCAAGTTATCCATCGATACTACACCAGAGTAGCTCGTCGGCTTGATGTTCCTAGGTAGGACCAAGTTTATGCTCACCTTTTTTGATAAGGAGCTGTCACCGGAAGGATTGGCTCACAGCAAGCCACTGTACATATCTATTGAGTGCAGAGGAAAATGGGTTCCAGTGGTTCTAGTGGACATCAGCTTTGCTATCAACATCTGTTCTTCTTATATTGCCTATGTAATAGGCCTGGAGCAGATAGATTTCGTCTCTACAACCCAGGTGATTCGGGCATACGACAATATGAGTAGGGAAATTATGGGGACGGTGAAAGTACAGATCCAAATGGGCCCTTCTGAGCATGAGATTGAGTTCCATGTGCTCGATGTGGCGGCTATCTTCAACCTACTTTTGGGGAGGCCCTGGTTGCATTACATGATGGTTGTGTCCTCCACTCTGCACTAAATGCTGAAATACCCTCATGAGGGAGGAGTTGCTACCGTTTTTGGGAATTCATCTATTTATCCACCGCTAGAGATTACTACACCTTTGCTGAAAATCAATCATGGTAATGAGGGTGTGTTTCTTTCAAGTTTTACTCTAGCAGAAGCCCAAGTGGTATAGGCAATCTTAGCCAAAAATGAAGGCATGTATGTTAGTGCTCAGTCTATTTATTTTATGAATAAATTGAGGTACATTCTTGGGATAGGGCTTGGAAGGAGTAGGAGAAAAGGTGTTGTGGTGCTAGCTGAAGTGCCACACAATCCACATGCCTTTGGGTTGGGTTATGACCCCATCAAAGAAGACTGGAGAAGGAAGGGAGAAGAAATAAGAGAAAGGGACAAGGCCAAGAGAGCTGGGAAACATTATGAGCTGGTTCACAGGTCGATTTGGGGAACGTTGAATAGGCGCTTTATTAGAGAAGGAGAGGATTTCCTCTTCTGCGGCTTTCCGGAGCCTTGGGTCGATTCCTAAACAAAAAAGTGTTTCCCTGAATTTGAAATCTTCTTCGACCACTAGCTTCAAGATAGTGACGAAAAGGGGGCTGATCCAAGTATCAACACCGACCAGAGTAAAGATGACGATTCAAACAACAGTGAGACTAGAGTAGGGGCAACATCGGCTGATCTCTTGACAGATCCTGAGACCAGTAGGAAGAACTTGGAGGATACCTTAACTATTTCTATGATCGGAGAGGGATTGATTATGGACTCCACCAGTTGCATTTTGGATACGTCGATGCTGCCACACCTCAATGAGAAGGGCTTTATTGTAAGTTCTGAATCGAATGATGAGCTTGAGTCTAATTCCACTAACGCTGTTAGGTCAGAATTAGATTCAAGTTAGTCTGGTGAGTTGGAGTCTGGCACTTCCGGGGGTGGTAACCCGGGCGTCAAAGCCCTGTCTAGGTCTTAGGTTAGTTTTTCTTTTGAGTCGACTGTAACAGAGGATGCAGACTTTATCAATGAAAATGCAGTGGACTTTACCTACTTCTTTGTGCCTTTAGGTTGCTGCATTGATATAGATTTTCAAAACTTTGACTTAAACAAAGAGGAAGAAATTCCTTGAGCTTTGAAAAACTTGATTGACCGAGAGGAGGAGGGGTATGCTAAGCCTTGCATGGATGAGATCATTTCAATTAACGTGGGTACTGAGAAGGACCTCGCTTAGTCCAGATTGGGTCCACGTTGTCTTCCGAGGAACACGAGCGTTTAATCACTTTGTTGAAAAATTTCAAAGATGTTTTTGTGTGGTCATACGAAGAGATGCCTAGAATCAATCTTAAGATTGTACAGCACCGGATCCCTCTTGACCCTGAGGACTGACCAGCCAAGTAGAAACTCTGCAGAATTTGACTTACCAAATTAAAGAGGAAGTCACCAAGTAGATTAATGCTGGATTCTTGATGGTGTTTGAATTTTCAACTTGGTTGGCCAACATTGTTCTAGTTCCGAAGAAGGATAGCAAAATCAAAGTTTGCATAGACTTCAGGGATTTTAATATGGCTAGTCCGAAGGATGACTTTCCATTGCCACACATTGATGAAGTGGTAGACTTCACCACTGGTCATGCATTATTGTCATTTATGGATGGGTTTTAAAGGTACCACCAGATCTTGACGGTGCCTGACGACAGAGAAAAGACTGCGTTCACCACACCTTAGGGTACCTACTACTATAAGGTCATGCCATTTGGGTTGAAGAACACCAGGGCTACATATCAGAGTGCTGCAACCACAATCCTACACGACATGATCCATATGGAAGTCGAGGTGTATGTGGATGATATGATTGTGAAATTTAAAGAACGAGAAGGCCACTGAAAAAATTCTTCAAGAGAATCAAAGAGTACAGGCTGAGATTAAATCCACAGAAGTGCACTTTTGGGGTGACTGCAGGGAAAATATTGGGTTTCCTGATTACACAGAGGGGAATTAAAGTAGATCCATCCAAGATCAAGGCCATCTTAGAAATGCCACCACGAAGGACTGAAAAGGAAGTGCGCGACTTTTTGGGAAAAGTGCAATTCATAAGACGGTTTATCTCAAAATTAACTTTGATTTGTGAACCACTATTTGGTCTCTTGAAAAAGGGAAAGAAGTTCTGATAGAATGATCGATGTCAGTTTGTCTTCGAGTAAGTTAAGCAGTACCTGCAGAATCCGCATGTATTGTCACCATTAAAGCTAGGAAAACCACTGATCATGTATCTGTCGATGACAGAGTAAACCATGGGATGCATGCTAGCACAAGAATCAGAAGCTCAGGTGCAAAAATCCATTTACTATCTGAGCAAGAAGATGTTGGATTATGAGACCCGCTACACTCCTTTGGAGAAGGCTTGCTTAGGTTTGGTTTGAGCCACTAGGAAGTTGATACACTACCTGTTAGCTCACTTCGTAATTTTAGTTTCAAGATTAGATCCCATTAAATATCTTTTTGAGAAATCGGCACTTACGAGTTGGCTAGCTTGTTGGTTACTTTTTCACTTCGAATTTGACCTTAAGTATGTCGCTTACAAGTCGGTCAAAGGAAGAGCAGTAGCAGAATTTTTGGCAGACCACCCAATGAAAGAAGATGAAACAATAGAGTACTTGTTCCCATATGAGGAGATCCTATCGGTAAAGGAAGAGACGTGGACAATGTACTTTGATGGAACATCTAATCAGTATGGTTATGGGATAGGCATGTTGCTTATAGTGCCTGATGATTCCCATATACCCCTAGCTTTCAAACTTCGGCTCAAAGTATCCAACAATGAAGCAGAGTACAAGGCGTGTATCGCTGGATTAGAAGCTGCCCCATAACTAGGGCCAATAAGGTTAGACATCATCGGAGACTCAAACCTGGTTGTTTCTCAAGCTAATGGAGATTGGAAAGTCAAAGAAGAGAAAATGAAAGTTTATCACCAGACCATGGACATTCTGATTCCAAGGTTCGAAAAACTGACATTCACACACTTGTTAAGAGAGAACAACCGGTTTGCTGATGCACTGAGAACTTTATCCTCTATGCTAGACATATCGCTTGGAGTTAAGATGCTTCCAATTATCATTGAACAGAAGTATGCGCTTGCTTACGAGACAATAGCTGCTATAAATGAGGTTCATGACAAGAACCCCTGGTAGCATGACATCTGAAACTTTCTGGAAAAGAACATGTACCCATAAGGGGCAAATGCCAAGGATAAACAGGGAATATGACGTCTAGCCGTTCAGGTCATCACATGCGGAAATAAGTTGTACGAAATGGGGCATCTGGGAATACACAAGCTTTTTATTGAAGAGGAAGATTCAAAACGTCTCATGGAGGCCATCCATGGAGGAGAGTGTGGGGCACACATGAATGGTGCGATGTTGGCTAGGAAAATGCTCAGACAAGGCTATTATTGGTCAACTATGGAGGAAGATTGTATCAACTTTATTCGGCGATGCCATAAGTGTCAAATTTATGCCAATCGCATGAATATCCCACTGTCGAAGCTCTACAATATGACTTCACCATGGCCTTTCTCAGTTTGGGGAATTGACGTCATCGGAGTAGTCTGACAAAGGGCTCGAATGGACATGAGTTCATTTTAGTGACAATTGACTATTTTACCAAATGGGTGGAGGCACAGTCGCATTCTGTGTTAAAAGCAACGCATGCGGCCAAGTTTATCAAGAATAACATCATTTGTAGGTATGGGGTGCCAAGTGAGATAATCTCGGACAATGGCTCACACTTCAAGAAAGAGGTAGCATATTTGCTTGAGAAATACAACGTGGTTTTTCACAAGTCATTAACATATAGGCCATAGTCCAACGAAGTCGTTGAAGCTGGAAACAAGAATATCAAAAACATTCTGTGAAAGATGGTGGAGACCTACAAGGATTGGCCAAATAAACTACCTTTTGCACTCTGGGGTTATAGAACGTCAATTCGAACATCTACTGGGACAACCCCTACTCTTTGGTATATAGGATAGAAGCAGTTTTGCCGATCGAGATTAAAGTACCGTCGCTGAGAATTATGGCCAAGTGTCAGATAGTAGAGGTGGATTGGCAGCAGAACAGATTTGAAGATTTGATGTTGTTTGACGAAAGAATTGAAGGCGTTGTATCACATCCAGGGATAGCAGCACAGAATTGCCATGGCCTTCAATGAAAAAGTCAAATCCAGAAATCTCAAAGAAGAAGACATGGTGCTCAAAGACAAGCAAGCTCCCATCCATGACCCTAGGGGCTAGTTCTGACCCAATTGGATTGGTCCCTACATCATCAAGTTTATCTAGTTAGGAGAAGCAATCATCCTTATGGATTTGGATGGCTTGGAGTTCTCGTAACTAATCAACATGGACAAGTTGAAGAAATACTATCCCTGAGAAGCTCGCTAGGCCGAAAACCCGAAAGGGTGACCTTTGTAAACGTTAGAGCATGAAAAAATTGGAAATAAAAGAAAAATAGAGCTCATAAGGCTGAAAATCTGAAAGGACGACTTTGCCATAAATTAGAGCGCAAAATGAGAGAGTTAATACTCGAGTGAACCATAATGAACTACGTAAGGCCTGATTCCCATCTTTGGGATACGTAGGCAACTTCATCTCGAAGTTCGGCCATAACCATTTTCAACTCAACTATCCTATCCATTATTTGATCGGGCTATTTCACCATCAGCCTGCTTGGTTGTTTTATCCCTATTTGGCAGAAGGGCCAGTTACAAGATAAAGCAAGGGGTAGAACAATAGTGAAGGAGTGGGCAGTTATAATCCTTTAGATTCGAGACTGTACTTCTTGAGGATTGATTCCATGTATGTCAGGTAATGACCGTTTGCGAAAATTTGTTTTGAAAAGTTTTAATGAAGTTGATTTTCTCAAAATTTCACTTTTGCAACACAAACCATTCTTTGGTCTAAAAGGAAAATTTTCAATGCTTACAATTTTAATTACATGATTTCAACACAAGTACACCCTCTGACTCTCAGGTTAAAATAAAGTTACTTTTACATCATAAAAACTTGAAAAGAAAAGTCAAAGTAATAAACTTGGGGCACAAATAAGTTAGGTAGTGATCCTCCATCTCCTACCTGCCTTCTTGAAAGTCTCTATTGCGAAGGATGGTCCAACTTGTGTCTCGTTCTCAAGCCAAGCCAAGCCAAACACTCGCCACAAAGGGCATAACTGAAGCCAGTAGTAGGGGCCAAAAACTCCCTCATAGTCCAAGCAGTGAGGTATCGAGCCAAGTGCGAAGCACAAATTGGAAATAGAGTAGGGTATTTAACCCCCTCATCTGGACGAGTATGATCATGCCTGAACCGGCATCTGAACCAGAATGGGAAGTACAAAACACAGTGTGTAAGACTAAGCAACTGCATACCCGGCTAGCGAGACATGTTGTAGCTCATCTCGGCTAAGTTAAGCCAAAGGCAATGCTAAGCGATGTCAGTCATAGATCTGCTGCACATCTAGTCGTACCATAACCCCTTTGTGGGAAAGCTCACTAGCCGCGGCACAAAGAAGTAGGATCTAGCCGAATACTCAGGGCAAGGGTCCACGACCTTAGTTTATCCATCAACCACACCTAGGAAGGGATAAAAAGATGGGAGATTAAAGAATAGAGAGATGTGCATTGAGAGGAAAAAGTAAGGAAAAGGTTTTAAGAGAAGCAGTGGACTACCCGCAAACTGAGAAGTCTTTTGCTGGTGAAAGGCATCCAAACCCATTATGGTTTTGGCCAGTGCCAAGCCTATACAGCTTTGGCCCTCCTTAAGGCGTTGAGCCACTTCAATCAGTCAAATGCTAACTACGCTACCACTAGAGGCAAGAAGATAATGGGCGAGTAGGCATATGCAGAGGGCATATTGGCGGTAACCCCGCCAAAGAAGATCACGCCTATTTCCTATGTCGGCAAAACGGTGAATCAGGCCAAGAATGTTCAACTCTCCATCATGAGCCAAAGATTTAGCCTTATTGAAAGAGAGGCCACACATCCGTTCAAGAGCTTGTGCAAGGCCAAGAAGTGGTTGAGGCATAACTTCTTCATTGCTTCGGGATTCCATTAACACTTGAAACTCTTCAAGAGTGGGACACATCTCTTGTGATCCAAAGTGAAACACATGAGTAACTGGGTCCCAACAGTGGGCAGCAGCATGGACGAACGAAAAACAAAGTGAAGTGTGGCCCAAAGAAAAATGAGCATTTATGCCGAAACCGGTGAAATTCACATTTTCTGTGCCATCCAAAGTGGCAATCCAATCTTTGAGCCTCTCAACAAGAAAAATCTCCATTTTTAGAGAAAAATGCCAAAAAGATGATGTTCTATCAAAAGAAGGAGCAAGATAAGACCTTTATAGAAGATAGGGGTATGTGAGTGGCTGACAGGTGTCACCAGCTGTCTAGCCACAAGTCTTGGCCCGCCGACCCCTTCACCAGCCGACCGTCCATTTTGATGGTCGGCTGACCATACATGCTAACCAAATAACTGGGCAGCAGTGTTATGTTGCCCCTTTTTGGTTTTAAGTCTTGTTTTGAGTTTTTTGTTTCTAGCAAGTGTAAATAGTTGTGTTTAGGTAGTTTCTACTTTCCTTTTCCTTTGTTGAGTTGTATTTTATATTTTGGTCAGTAGTAGGCTCAGTATCCAGTTATGAACTCATTCAAATGTGATCATTCTGAGTTTCAGATTCAGTTACAAATTTATGCGAGTGTTATGCCATTCTTGAGATGCTGTGCAAAACAAAATTCTTTCTTTTATAAAACTATTGGGTTTGACCCCAATCATAGTTTTTACAAAAGAAAAGACGACTGTTTAAAACAAAAGTAAAGAACCTATTGGAAGCTACACAAGTTTTGTACTAAAGTAAAAGAAAAGAAAAAAGAAGAGTGCAAAAATCAGTGTCAATCGTATCAGGAGCGTCGAAAGGCCCTGTTCATCCTCTTTCGAGGAGGGAACTCAGGATCACTATCACCATCAGCACCGCTATTGTCAGAGGAGTGTGACTCAGAGCCGGCATCATACTCTCCGTTTTCAGACCCGAAGCGCTCGCTTATCAGCACCTCAGTGCCGGTAGTCTTGTTATCATCTCCACTCAAAGTTGGCTCTGGGACTCTCCACTCCGACTCTGAGCACCTCTACCCTCGTCCCTGCCGCGTACATGAGACTGCCAACCTCTCCTCCCCGGAGCCAGAGGAGGTGCTGCTGGTGCTGCTGGTGTCGCAGGTACAGGTGAAGGCTGAAAGCAAGAAATAGAGTATCAATACAGATTGGTGCAGGAACGGTATGAGTATGGCAAAACGGAAATCAGTGTATGTCACATGAGAAAAAGTAGAGTACCTGGTGAACGTGGTAGGTAAGCAGGGCCTCCCTCTTCCCTACCATCTGGACTAAGGACTTGACAAACTGAAGAAGGCTGTCCACGTACTCCACCAGCACCTACAAGTGAGTTCGCGCATTAGTATATAGAAAAGGGAATACGAAACACAAACTACAAGACAAAGTGCAGTCCTGCTGCACGTCAGGGTTCCTGACGTACTCGCACTCCTCCGGGTACTCAACCTGAATGTGGTGGGTTGTTTCGCTCGGCTGCCAGTAAGTGATTGTCATCAGAATGTCAGGTAGACTGGCTACACAGCGGGGGGAGCCCCTCCAATATTAGGCTCAGCCGCAAAAACAATGCCTTCAGCAGTAGGTATATTGGCAGCACCAACCATGTGAGCTCTGGTTAGTGGCGACATGAGGTGGGTCCGAATGAACTCAATATAAGCCCCAACCCCACGGAATAGATCAGCATCTTGCCCCACCATGAACTGCATAATAGCCTCGACTGGTAGGCTGTTAATAGTCCTCATGGATGCAAGGGGAGGAGCAGGAACAATGGGATGAGGAAGACCTAGGGTCTGGCGTACGACCCTCTCACCCAAGTACCAGGTCCGGTAGAAGGGACCCTTCAGCAAGATCCGCAACTTAGAGGTATCACAAGACCCAACATACTTATCTCTCATCCCCACCGACATGATCTTCCATAACTGCCATATAACTTGCAAACAAAGAATTCACAATTGTCAGTTATCTCAGTTGTTAGAGTATGGAATGAAAGCAAGAGAAATGGAATGGAATAGGCGTGAGTTTTAGATTACCTCACACGCTGTCACTGTATTGAAGAAATAGTGGTAGTAGGCAAATGTGGTGATGCTACTGCGTCGGGGATAGCACCTACTGTCATATTGCCTCGAGTGAGACATGACTACTTCCACCTCATCTCTCGGGATCGGGGTGAGGGTAGGAAAGTTGGCATATACCCAGAGCTGTGATAAAAGATTAGTTTGTGAGTCAACAAGAAGAAATAGAAATACAGGCAGAAAATGCAAAGCAGAAAGTGCAATATGTACCTCCCAAGCTCTCTAGTAGCCTCCAATCTTCCTCCCTTTCTTACGGGAACCTGAGTTCATGTATCCATATAGAGTGGTGAGGCCAACACCACCTCAGTTGTAAAAGCGTAACCGGGGCAACACCACTAAAGCGCTGAGCACAAACATGTCTATGGTGTTCCACCTGTTCATAAACAAGTTGATAGTTAGAAGATAGATCAAGAAGCCCCAGGTGTACTGGTTGATCTGCTCCTGAGTCTCTGGCTGACTCCTATGGAAGTGGCCATAAAACCAACTGTACCTCACCATAGCCGGCTATCCAAGGGAGAGCATACTCCAAACAAATAGATCCAGGTGGCCTCTCACTGGCCCATAAAAAGATCGAAGGGGATTGGATCACCCCCTACTCCTAGCCCCGTGATCATGGAGAAGCAGTATGGGGTCATCGTCATCTCCCTTGTGGAGGACAAGTGGAAGGAGTTGGTGGTGTCCCACTACCTCTCCACCAAAGCACTGAGTAGGGACCGACTTGTCTGCAACCGCGAAAGCCCCGAGCAAAATAGGCCGAAGCTTGCCTCATCGATAAACTCTCGGACTCTGGAAGGGAGCTCCTGATACCAGTCCCTTGCCGTCACCACCCTGTAGCCTCTCCAGCCAAGAGCATTACCCTGTGTTGAAAGAGGAATTTGTTAAAATAATGGCAGATGAAATATTGTAATGAATGTCAAAGCAAGCAAAGTGCATAAAAATAAGCAAAGGTTCTTACCTCAAACGGTATCGTGGGAGAGGTGTGATGCACGCTCCCTCAAGAGGAAGTCCTCAGGCGCGCCTCGAGCAAAGTCCTCGAATCGCAACATGCCGCTAGGAGCCAACGCATGTGTACACAGTGGTAGGTGGCTGGATCAAAGGGTCTCACCCTCAGCGGTGGTAGCTTGGGCTCAGGCTCTGGAGGAAAAATCTCCTTTGCAGCAATGTTAAGGCAATGTCTCCTACCACCTTGTCCTCCTCTTCAATCATCGGCTCCTCTACACCCACAGCGGGTGGAAGCGTCGACTCCTCGGAAAGGGCACCATCATGTAGGATATCGTCAGGCATAAAGAATATAGTGGGTGGTAAGAGAAAAACAAGGAAAATAAGGGAAATAGGCGGGAAACCCAAAAACCCAAACCCTGGGGGAGAGAAAGAAAGAAGAAAAATTAAAACTTGGAAGAGAGTACAGAAAACCAACCAAAACCTGTGAGAATGAGCCTAAAACAATGAAAGACCCAAAACTTCATCCAAATCAAATTCTAATCGGTTCAAAAGGTAGAGGGCCAAGAGGGTTTTATGAAAAAAAGTTTGCGTGGATCGTTAGGTAACACGAATAAAGTGAAAATCTAGAGAGAGAAAGAGCACCTAGAGAGAGAGGTAGGAAGTTTTCGGATGCAAGGTGTATGAAAAATGAAGCTTAAGTTATGTTTTAAAGAGCCTCGACTGCGAAAACCTGATTCTGCCCCTGAAACAAGTCGGGTGGCCAGCCATCCAACATTTTGGCCGGCCATCCAACATTTTGGACGGCCTACCCATTTATTTGGTGAGTCGATTCTTCAAGTGGTCTTGATGTGTTTTTTTCTTAGATTCTTGCCTATTCTGTGCATATTTGATTTTATATTTATCTTAAAAGTGGAAAATTAAAGAATTTGAGTTTGTTTCAGTTACAGAAAGTTCTAAAATTTCGTTCCGGGTGCACCGTTCCAGGTCCCACCATTTATCCGAAGTGAGAATGCGCCTCGGCCTCGAGTTCAAGTAGGTTTTATCCTCTTTTCAATTTGTGAGAACCTTTGACTGTGAGTTGAAGATAGAAGTTTGAAAAATAGAAAAGGAAGAGGAGGATACCTGGCAGAACAGGGTTGTTCACCGCCATTTTTTCCCCCATGAGGTGTTTTCAAAGCCACCATTTTTTGTTTATCTTTTCAATTATGTTGCATGGAACATGTATCGCATTGTTTCTCGCATCAACTACAGCAATTATATTGCTTATCCATGTGCATTGTGCTTTTCATTTTGTTGTGTTCACCCTTGTCACACGAGTGTTGTTCGGCTTGCATATTTCACCCTTGTCACGAGAGTGTCGTTTGGCTTTTATCTTTTACCCTTTCTGTGCAAAGCGTAGTTTGGCTTATACCCCTTACCCTCTCTACGTGAGACGTAGTTTAGCTTGTACCATTCTTCTCTATGTGAGACGTAGTTAGTGTAGACACCCCATTTTTGACCGACCTCAAGACTTGGACGTCGCTGATTGAACACTCGGTGATTATCCATGTTGGTGTTCGTTTTGAGTTCCCGGAGGTCCCGGCTGCGCGCCGTGCCTCAGGACCTCTCAACCGGTTTGTTCTGTGCTTGGTTTTGTACCAAGACTTGTGTGTTTTTTGCCTCTGAGGGTAGAGGGAGGCTTGTTAGCCATCCCTGAAGCCCACCGGCTGCCCCACACCTCCACCGGCCCCCCCTAGTGGCCACCGGCACTTATATCTCCAAACCCTTGGCCGGTCGGCACTTTATTCTGCCGACCGGCACTTTTTTGTGCCGATGATCTTTTTGGCTGGCCGGTGTGTACCCTTTGTACCCCCAAGGATAGTGCATGCCAGCTGTGACAGCTGGAATGCACTATCACCACTCCCCATATCCGGCTGTGCATCCTTTGGTTCCTTTGACCCCCTCTCTCCTCATGAAGCTTGAACCCTTGGCCAAGCTTCTTGGAGAAGCTTGGCCAGCTGTCCTAAGACCTTCTAGAAACCCTAGAACCCCTTGGCTCCTTTGCACCCTTTGACTCTTTTGTTTTACTTAGCCACTAAGTCTTTTCTTGCCTATATAAGCAAGCCTTCCCTCCCTTTGATGAGGGTTAGATTTTTTAAGGGCAAAACCAGAGCTTATACATATATTTCTCTGATATACATCCATATATATCTATATCTCCCTCTCTCTCCTCTTGTGTGTGTGTTTTTGGACCAAAAAGTGTGATTTCACCTTACTTTTGCACCATTACACACACTACTACACCTTAATCCGAGATTGGGAGGCTTGGAGGTCTGTTTTATGTGATCTTGGACTGGTTTTGATCACTAGAGGAGGGCTGCTCCACCTGTTCTTCATTGGATCTTCAAGGGTAAACTTTTTGCTTTAGATTCCCCATTCTTGCAACTAGTTTCTACCCCTTTTGCTTTGTGTTTTTGGATTTGTGTTTAACATAAAAAAACCTTTTTTTTACTTGCTCAAGAACATTCATTAAGGTCACTTTTGTATTTGAGTGAAGCCTCACTCTTTTAGGCTTTGTTTTGTTCCTTTTGTGCCTCTTTTTGGAGCATTGTCTAACTTTAGTATTTTTGGTCTTCTCACCACTGAAAACCAGTGGGTTTTCAGTGGTGAGGGAGGTGTTTTGAAGTCTTATGTAGCGGAGGGACACCCCTCTCCCCTTTGTCCATCTTTGGCTTTCATTCTTGGCTGATGAGGTAGCATGTGTGCATGCTTGCATTTGGCTTCATTTCAGAACTTTTTGGGGTGTTTTAAGTCATGTTATACCTCTGTTTTGGGTCGATTTTATGGTCCTTAACATGCCTCTTATGTTTGCTTTGAAATGCTCTTTTATGCCTAAAAGCATGCCATGCATCTAGGCCATGTTCTTTGCATGTTTTAGCTTGGTTCCATAAGGGTATTAGCATCATATTATCATGTATAAGGGTCGTGAGCCACTGATTTTGCCATGTATAGTTTGCTTGACATGGTTGTTTTGCATTTTAGGCTTGTAAGCCTTATGTATTTTGGCCCCAAACATGTTCAACATTGGTCATCCTCATGGTTTGGCATCATTTGTGACCTTATTTCAGTCCATAAGTCATGTTTGAATGTTTGTATATGTAGCCTATTTCATGCTTTAAAGGTGTCCCCTTTTATGTCTAGGAATTGGCATTGTGTATGCTTGCATGATCAATACATTTTGGGGTTGCCATGTGTGGGTTTTGGGTGTCATTTTGCATGATAGAAATCTGTTTTTGGTTGTTAGATGCATGCCATGAGTGGCCTTGATAATGGTAGTAAGGTACTCTCTTTGGTGCCCTTGGTTTTGGGCCTATTGCCTTGCATGCTTGCATGAGTTTTGGTCATCATTTTGGGCATGTTTTGCCACTGTTTTATGGAGGTTTGAGGGCTGTCCCATTGTAGCTTAGTCTACCATTGCATGTTTAGTATACGTGTGTTGCATGCTTAGTCAACATGGTCTTGACATAAGACAATTCTATTGCCTTAGGTGTTCATGTTTGTATCACACTTTGCATTGTGCATGCTTAGCATTGTATACTTCCCATGATGTGTTACATAGCATTTGGCATGCCTTACACTTTTGTGTCATGTTGCATTGTTGATGCATGTTTGCATGGATCGCATTTCATTACTTGGTTTGGGGTGTCAAACCAAGTGTGGGAAATGAGGGGTGTTTGTACTCCAAGTGACAAAACACACCTCAATTCCCATGTCACTAAGGCCCTTGACTTTGGCATGATAGGGACTTAGTTATCATTGTTGTGTTGCATGCATTTTTACATTAAAATGCAACCTTGGTATCTTAGGCTATCATGCACCAAGGTGCACAATTGATAGCCCTAGAACCAAGAGCCATGTTTCCTTGAGTCCCATTCATGATAGGAAGAATTGGCCATGCATAAATATGCTCAAAAATCCAATACCATGCACTGCTGCCTGCTGTTGCTGTCAAACTGTCTTCTGCAGGAATTTTGTGCCGACCGGCAGGAAAGAGTGCCGACCGGCACTGTATTGCTGGCCGATAGGCTATTCTGCAGCCGGTGGCCACCACAAGCAGCCGGTGGTAGTTTCCTCCAGCCGGTGGCACACAGCAGCATGCAAGGGAGGTGTTCTGAGACTTTGGAAATTTTTTGGAGAGGCAGGGCAGTGAAAACAGAGGTGGCAGTGGCACGGTGTAGGCTTTTCCGGGCAAGTCGCAACGAGCATGCATCATTCGCGCATCCCGAGGCAGGGCTGAGGCCCCCTTTCATTTATTTACTTGATTTAATATTTAGAATTTTGTAATAATTTATTTATTCATTTATTCTCTTGGACTGTATTATTATTTGGTCCCTTCGAGCGAGGGCAAATTTGTAATAAGTGTGTGTGAGTGGGTGTATGTCTTCCAACCCCCGTTTCTTTCTATCCCTTTTATTTACCCGCTTTCGATGGTAGATTAGGGCACGTCTATTTTAGCATACCTTATGCAATGCATGCGTGCATTCATGCATTTGTTTACATACATCGGGCTCGGTACATCATACAAACTGCATTGCAATTTTCAATTCCAAATTGAATACGTGCTACTCGCGCATTTCACATGCCATGTTTAGGGTTAGCCGAGCCTGTCTAGATTACATTCTATATGTGATACATTAGCCATTTAACATGAACTAGGTCATGCATGTTTGCTAATCGGGTTATTGTTTTTGGCACGGAGTACGATGTAAGTTTCTACGCTTGAGCATATCGCATGCGTGTGAATGTTTGCCATGACAGTATGATTGCCATGCGGCTAAGTGCTTATGTGAGATAAACTGTTTGAATGCCTGTGGGTGGAGGTTAGATTGCCTGAATTGGGAAAATTCGTCAAAATCCGTATTTTAGCCTACTTGCGAGTAGCAAAATCTAACACGTTTTTCGAGACAAAACGGATATGCAATGTTTATTTCCAAGATCAGGCAATCTAGTCTATACTTTTGTGTTGTGCGCATCACATAGTAATTCTAGGTTAATAACTGGAATAAGAACACATAAAGTTTTCAAAAACGGATATCACGGTTAGTAAAGGCCGGTCTTTGGACCGGGCGAAAGGGGGTGCTCATAGCTGACCTTCCCCGATCGTACCCAAGCTCCCGAGCCAAGTCACTTTGGTGATGACGGACAAGTGGCCTTCGGCACCGAGTCAGGGTTTCCTAAATTTCCCAAAAATAAAATATTTAGGTGGCGACTCTGTAATCTGGCAAAGTAGTCCATGTTTGGCACTACTTTTTCAAAAATCAGTTTTTCTTCAAAACGATTTGCCAGAGTTGGACTCTTTGGTTCAGATTAAGAACCGTGACACAGAAGGAGAGTCCAAACTGTAGAGCGAGGCCCCACGCGGGCGCGTCTACAGTTTCTGGCGACTCTGCTGGGGACTTTAGAGAGCTTGACTCGAACTCGTGATATCCCGTTTTGACTACACTCATGTGTTTCTTTGCATTGCATGTGCATTGGTGCGCCTAGGAACACCGTGTTGGCCATCTGCTATTCCTGAGCGGTTTGCCGGAGGCTTGCCTTGTCAAGGCATGTCCATAAGGCTGACCGGTTGCGGGCTCTGCCAGTATGGGAACACAAACCCCGATTTTACCGGGGCACCCTTTTTGACCATTCGACCTAGTGCATATTCGGATCCATAGTGACCATTCCAAACTAGGACAGGTTGCTTACCCGATTTTAGGTTGTTTGAAACCGCTGCGTGCGTAGTGAAACCCTAACTCCTAACAAAATAGGACAGGGAAACCCTATCCCAACATAGGGGTGTATTGGCTCTGATTTATTTGCTATGTGCTTTTAGAATGTATCTCTACAGGAACACACTTGTCAATTTGCAAGATTTGGCATCAGGCCTGAGGGCATCAGTGACAGTATTTTGGGGAATCAGTTATCTGTGGGTACCAGATTCAGACTTGGGGGTAATACTTCAGATACAGTAATCGGTGTTTGAGAAACAGTATACCCAGTTCATCATCCGTGTGTTATGATATCCAGCCGTGTGTTGTATGTTTATTTTTACACCGTTGTGCTATCCAAGTGCCTGTTTATTTATATGCTTTATTTATTTGTTTATTAGGTAGTTGAGCACAATTGCTTCTGATCCGATAGATATCCCCCAAGCACTCTGGATCAGAGGTCGTCGACTCCTTCGATCTGACGATCTGATAGACGGACAACCAGTGTACTACTCACTACCCCCGGTTACTAAACGGAGGTCAGTCAGGCAGAGGACATCAGTACAGCAGTCAGTTCAGAGGGCTTTATCTACCCCACCTGTGTTCAGTAGGGATCAGAATTCTGTGTCACCAACAGAGAGAGAATATATACCAGTAACTCAACCAGAGCAAGATAATATGGCTAGTTTGGAGGAGATGGTGCGCCACCTTCAAGAAAGCATGAAAGCAATGCAGCAGGATGCCGTCCGTCAGGCAGACTTCGCCAGGCAACAGGCCACAGTTGTGAGGGAACAGGCAGAGACAATTGCCAGGCTAGAGCAGCAAACCGGAGCATCTGCTTCGCATCAAGTTCCTCCCCCACTAGGAGTTCCTAACGTCGGGGAGACAGCCAATATTCAAACTGATACAGAACTTCCCACGGGACCACCTCCACCCCCGACCCTACCTCAAATCCAACCTCAGCTATCAAAAACACCCACCAACCTACCGGACTCTCCCTTTGAGTTCGAAACTGATCCCACCGCATTGAAGTTGAGCAAACTTGAAAAGTTGTTCAAGAGATCCCAAGGGGTCAAGACTCTTCCAGACATTGAAGACGGGTATACTGACGCAGCTGTGACGCTGCCGGACAAGTTCAAGATGCCACAAATCGACCGCTTTGATGGATCTGGTGATCCCATGGTGCACCTGCGGTTGTTTTCAGATATTCTGAGGCCGATGGGCCTCACCAGGCTACAAAAGCTTTCTTTGTTTGGCCGGACCCTGTCGGGTGTAGCAGCCATTTGGTACGCAAAACTGGAAGATGATGTTAAGAGGAATTGGGAGGAGATTGCCGAGGCCTTCATCGCACAGTACTCCTATAACACGCAAATCGAGATTACAACTCGTGATCTCGAGACGACCAGGCAAGAGCCGAAGGAGAGTTTCTCTGATTTTGTAACTCGGTGGAGGGCCAAGGCCTCAATGATGACTATTAGGCCGACTGACAAAGATCAGATTCGGATGGTTGTGCGCAACCTCCAACCCAAGTTGATGCAGAAGATGATAGTACTCCCCTTTCCCACTTTTTCTGACCTACATGAAATGGGGGTGCAGATTGAGGATGCCTTGAAGCAAGGCTTAATTGATAGCGACCGGGAGCAACCCCGACGAACTTTCAATCGTGGTAGCAATGCAGGCCCGAGTGGCACTACTACCACGAGAGCTACCGAAGTAAGCATGGTCACCGCCAACCCCCCTCCAAGAAATACGGCAGCTACGCCATTCTCCGGCGCGTCCGGAAGCAACCCGCAAACAACCAAATACCCACCCAGGAACACCAGAACCTTCGCCCCACTTTACATGTCCCTATCCAAGGCTTTGGGGGTGTTAATCAAAAAAGGGCACCTGAAGCCCCTGGAGCCGCGGCCCCTACCAGAAAAACTCCCCCCTAACCATAACCCGGCCAAGTACTGTGCGTTCCACCAATAGCACGGTCACGACACCGACCAGTGTTATCGGTTACGCCATGAGATTCAGGATCTCATTGATAATGGGGTGATTTTGCCCCCTGAGAAACCCAACGTTTCTACAAATCCCCTCCCCACACATAACCAAGCTCCACCACTCAAAAGACTCAATTTCATCCATACTGGGGGTGTGTCTTACGACCCTAGTATCTACATCACACCTACCCATCTGCCCAAACCGGAGGTGTCTCTTCCAGATTGCACCAACTTGTGCATGATGGACATCTCCATGACCCAACCCAAGCCAGCGGTAGTAATCGCCGAGAACAGGGGAGAGGGGAACCCGAAGGAAGAGCGAGTTGTTGAGCCAAAGTCTGCGAGATTTGGGATTTGTATTGAGAAAATGTATAGTCCGGGTGACTACATTTTACCAATAGGCCAGGGTGTGCCGGCGGTGGAACTTCCAGCCAGAGAAGAACTGTGTGTAATCCAAGGAGATAGTCTGGGACAGGAAATGGATAGTGTAACAACCGTGGGAGAGGACCTTGCCAATCTCCAGTTTTACCACAACCAAGATCCAGAGGACTCAGCAGTCAACTGGTTCGATTATGGGGAAACAGTAGAGGCCATTGGATGGTTGGACGATCACCCAGATGTGGTAGAAGAGTTCCAGCAAGAACAGGGCCCGGCGGGGGCAAGAATGTCAGTGATAGCCAGAAGGGTCGAAGAGCAAAGCACATCGCCGGAGAGCACCGGTGTCGAGAATTTCGCTCAGGAATGGAGCATCTCGAGTACGGGGATTATCGAACACTCAGATATATTGACACAATCAGAACAGGAAAGATTTGAAGATTTTGAGAGGATCAGGAAAGCAAAGGCTCATGTGGGAATTGAGACTACTACGAGCACAGAAACAGGGAACGCTGCGAGCGTAGGGATAGAAGGTACTTCGAGGATGAGAACAGTCATGCTAGAGCTAGACAGGTGCCTGTCGGTTGAAGATGGAAGGTGGTGGGAGGACGATGATCTATGCCTTGCCCACACAGACGAAGACTGGGGAAGTAACCAACCAGACGATACCTGGTATGTTGGCGAGGTTGATCACATGACGAGGAGCGGACGGTATTTTAAGCCCCCACACCTAGACCAACCAGAGACGTCTGGGAAGGATAAAGAGGCTGAAAAACAGAAAGAAAAGCAGCTCGAGGAAGAGGCCGTTTTGAGACAACTGAAAAAGATACAAGCAGACATCTCCATTTGGGGACTGCTTATGGCTTCTCGAGTGCATAGGCAGGCTGTCCTATCGGCCATGGACAAGGCCAAGCTTTCAATAGAAACCACGCCAGAACAGCTGGTGGGGTTAGTCTTTCCGGGAGGAGCTACCCCGACATTGACTTTTTCCGACAAAGAACTGCCGCCTGAGGGGGCAAACCATAACAAGCCACTCTATATCTCTGTGGAGTGTAGGAATAAATGGGTACCAGTGGTTCTCGTTGATACGGGATCCGCTATCAACGTCTGCCCGGCAAGGACAGCATATGCGATAGGTTTGAGAATCGCGGACTTTGTGCCGACAGCCCAGGTGATTCGGGCATATGACAACACAAGCCGGGAAGTAATGGGAACAGTCAAAATTCAAACAAAGGTTGGGCCGGGGCAGCATGAGATAGATTTCCATGTCTTGGAGGTTCCTGCAACTTTCAACCTACTTTTGGGGCGACCGTGGCTGCATCAGGCAAAGGCAGTATCGTCTACCTTACATCAAGTGGTGAAATACCCCTATGGGAAGGGAGTAGCCATTGTTTTTGGAAATTCATCGATCCATCCGCCACCGGAGGTATCTACCCCCGTTCTGGAGATTGAACACGGGATGGAAGACGTGTTTATGTCCGGGTTTACCTTAGCAGAAGCTCGGGTGGTACAGAACATCATGGCAACCAATGAGGGGATATATGTCAGTGCGCAAGCAGTATACCTCATGAACAAGCTCCAACACATCCCCGGGATGGGATTGGGAAGGAGCGGTCGGAAAGGCGTTGCAACATTGGCCGAAGTGCCGCACAACCCCCACACCTTTGGATTGGGTTATCTACCCACCAAAGAGGACTGGGTAAGGAAAGGGAAGGAAATGGCCGAAAGAGCCAGAGCAAAGCAGGCTGGGAAGCCTTTTGAGTTAATGCACAGGCCCATCCAGGGTACCCTAAACGGACGCTTCGTCCGGGAGGGGGAAGATTTTCCATTTTGTGGCTTCCCAGAACCGTGGTTCAACGCGGAGAAGAAGCATGTGCCAGGTTTTGAGATCTTCTTCAACCTGCAATTATTTGGAGATGATGTTGCCGAAGAACAGACAGACCCAACAGTTGAGACTACGCATAACAAGGAATCAGAGTCTGCGGACACAGAGTTTGAAATGGGGGTAGCGCTGGCATGTCTACTTTCAGATCCTTCGATCGATCAGTTGTGCTTGGGGGATAGCTCCTCGGTGTCCATGATCGGAGATGAAACGGCTGCGGGCCTACCAGCAGCTATTTTGGATGCATCCATCGCGCCCTCTCTCATTTGGCAATATGAAGAGGGATTTTTATCAAGCAGCACCGGGTCAGGTAGTGAGCCGGAATCTGATTCCACCGAGTCCTGTGAGTCGGAATCAGGTTCCAGCTCGACTGAGTCTGAGTTCGGTATTCCTGGGGGTGATAACCCGGATGCCACAGTCCTGTCCAGGTCGTCTTTTTCTTTCTCTTTTGAGTCTGTTGTAACAGAAGAATTGGACGGTTCGGAAGTATCTAATGAGAATGAGGTGACTGTGGTTTCCGAGTACTTTTCTGTGCCTTTGGTTTATTGCTTAAATCAGGACTTTCAAAATTTTGATGAAAACGACGAGGACGAAATTCCTCCGGTTTTGCAAAGACTAATTGAACAAGAGCAGGAGAGGTTTGTTAAACCCTTAATTGATGAAATCACTACCGTGAACATTGGTACTGAGAAGGACTCGCGGCTGGTCCAGATCGGGTCCACGTTGTCTTCGGAGGAACGCGAGCGCTTAGTCGCTTTATTAAAAGATTTCAAAGATGTTTTCGCGTGGTCCTACGAAGACATGCCTGGAATCGATCCTGAGATTGTACAGCACCGGATCCCTCTTGACCCCGAGGCCCGACCTGTCAAACAGAAGCTCAGAAGGATCCACCCTGATTGGGCCATTAAGATTAAGGAAGAGGTCACCAAGCAGATTGATGCAGGTTTCCTGTTGGTATCCGAATACCTGACTTGGTTGGCCAACATTGTTCCAGTGCCAAAGAAGGATGGCAGAATCCGGGTATGTGTGGACTTCAGGGATTTGAACAGAGCCAGTCCGAAGGATGACTTTCCCCTGCCGCATATCGACGAATTGGTAGATTTCACAGCGGGGCATGCTTTACTCTCATTCATGGATGGCTTTTCAGGCTATAATCAGATAGTAATGGCACCCGAAGATCGGGAGAAGACTGCTTTCACCACCCCGTGGGGTACATATTGTTACAGAGTGATGCCATTTGGGCTGAAGAATGCTGGGGCTACGTATCAACGAGCTGCAACCACAATACTACATGACATGATCCATAAGAGGTCGAGGTGTATGTGGACGACATGATTGTCAAGTCCAAAGAAAGAGAGGGCCACTACACCGCCTTGCAGAAGTTTTTCCAAAGGATCAGGGAATTTCAGCTGCGGTTGAATCCTCAGAAGTGTACATTTGGCGTTACAGCGGGGAAAATGCTAGGATTTCTGATTACACAAAGGGGCATCGAGGTCGACCCTTCCAAAATCAAGGCCATCTTAGAAATGCCACCACCAATGACTGAAAAGGAGGTGCGCGGCTTTCTAGGTAAAGTGCAATTCATAAGGCGGTTTATTTCAAAACTAACCTTACCTTGTGAACCACTTTTTGGTCTCCTAAAGAAAGGAAAGAAGTTCCAATGGGACGGCCGATGCCAAGCTGCATTTGAACAGATTAAAGAATATCTACAGAATCCGCCCGTGTTGTCACCACCAAAGCTGGGAAAACCGTTGATACTGTACCTATCAGTAACTGAAACTACAATGGGCTGCATGCTCGCACAAGAGTCGGAAGACAAAGTAGAAAGGGCCATCTACTACCTGAGCAAGAAGATGCTGGATTACGAGACCCGCTACACTCCGCTGGAGAAGGCTTGTTTGGCCTTAGTATGGGCTACTAGGAAGTTGCGGCACTACCTGTTAGCTCACTCTGTAATGTTGGTTTCACGACTTGATCCCATCAAATATCTTTTCGAGAAACCAGCACTTACGGGTAGGCTAGCTCGTTGGCTGTTGTTGCTCTCCGAATTTGATCTCAAGTACGTGACGCGCAAGTCAGTAAAAGGAAGAGCGGTAGCAGAGTTCCTTGCCGACCACCCGGTTGAAGGGGATGAAGCGGTTGAGTACCTGTTCCCAGATGAAGCCATTCTGCACATCGAAAATGAAACTTGGACGATGTACTTTGACGGAGCGTCAAATCAATACGGGTATGGGATAGAGGTGTTGCTGATAGCGCCTGATGATTCCCGTATCCCTTTAGCATTCAAGCTTCGATTCAAAGTCTCGAACAATGAGGCAGAGTATGAGGCATGTATTGCCGGTCTAGAGGCTGCCCTAGAACTAGGGGCAAGGCGATTGGACGTCATTGGGGATTCGAACTTAGTTGTATCTCAAGCTAAAGGAGATTGGAAAGTGAAAGAGGAAAAGATGATAATTTACCACCAGACCTTGGATTTGTTGATTCCCCGGTTTGAAAAGCTAAAATTCACTCACCTGGTAAGAGAGAACAACAGGTTCGCGGATTCGCTAGCAACTCTATCTTCTATGATAGACATCCCATCTGGGGTCCGGATGCGTCCAGTCATTATTGACCAGAAATTTGCACCTGCCTACGAGTCAATCTCTGCCATAGATGAAGTACAGGATAACAACCCTTGGTATCACGACATATGGAACTTCTTGGAGAAGGAGGCATATCCACCAGGAGCAAATGCCAAGGACAAAAGGGTAATTAGAAGAATGGCTGTTCAGTTTATCATCTGCGGGGGTAAGTTGTACAAAAGAGGTCATCTGGGAATGCACAAGTTGTGTGTGGAAGCCGAAGAGTCGAAGCGCCTGATGGAGGCCATCCATGCAGGAGAATGTGGGGCACATATGAATGGAGTGATGCTGGCACGAAAGATCCTCAGACAGGGTTACTACTGGTCTACCATGGAGGAAGATTGTATTGGCTTTGTTCGGCGATGCCACAAATGCCAGATTCACGCAAACCGAATGAACATCCCGCCGTCAAAGCTGTACAACATGACGTCACCATGGCCGTTTTCAGTTTGGGAGATCGATGTGATTGGAGCTGTTACCCCGAAGGGGTCGAATGGGCATGAATTTATCTTGGTAGCAATAGACTATTTTACAAAGTGGGTCGAGGCCCAATCTTATGCCGTGTTAAAGGCTTCGCATGTCGCAAAGTTTATCAGAAACAACATTATCTGCCGTTATGGAGTCCCGAATGAGATCATTTCGGACAATGGTTCTCACTTCAAGAAGGAGGTGATTGATTTGTTGGAGAAGTATAATGTGGCTTTTCATAAGTCATCCACGTATCGGCCACAGACCAACGGAGCAGTTGAGGCCGCTAACAAAAACATTAAACACATACTGCAGAAGATGGTGGAAACCTATCGGGACTGGCCAGATAAGTTGCCGTTTGCTCTGTGGGGCTACCGAACTTCAATTAGAACTTCTACCGGAGCAACTCCGTATTCCTTGGTATACGGGATGGAGGCCGTTCTACCTATAGAGATTGAGGTTCCATCATTACGAGTATTGGCTGAATGTCAAATAACTGAGGCAGATTGGCAGCAGAGCAGATTCGAGGAACTCATGCTCTTCGATGAAACGAGATTAAAAGCATTGTACCATATCCAAGGATATCAACGCAGAATTGCCCGGGCTTTTAACAAGAAGGTTAAGTCCAGGAATTTGAAGGAAGGAGATTTGGTACTCAAAGACAACCGAGCTCCTATCCACGACCCAAGAGGCAAGTTCAGACCTAATGGACGGGCCCCTATATCATCAAGTCTATCTGGTCAGGTGGAGCTGTGGTTCTGATGGACCTAGATGGCTAGAGTTCTCCCAACCGATCAACATGGACAAGTTGAAGAAATATTACCCCTGAGAGGCTCGCTAGGCCGAAAACCCGAAAGGGCGACCTAGGCAAAATTCAGAGCACAGAGAATTAGAAAATATAAAAACTGAGCTCGCAAGGTTGAAAACCGCAAAGGGCAGCCTTGGCAAAAAGTTAGAGCGCAAAAGGAGAGTGAAAATACTCGAGTGAACCCAAGCCTGAACTACGTAAGGCTTGATTCCCATCATTGGGATACGTAGGCAGCTTCATCCCGAAGTTCAGCCATAAACTCTTCCCGATCAACTTTGTCCATTGATCATCTTGGTCATCTTTGTCCAATCAGTGTCTATCGCAATCTCCGGTACAGTGCGCTATTCAGACTAGGGGGCAACTTTCCAGTTGCTGTACAGTGCCGCGGTACCATTCAAACAAGGGGCAACTTTCCAGTTGCTAGGATCCGGGTTGTGCATCTCAGTGACAGATCTCAGGCATGTCCAGTTCTGATCCATATCGAAAATAGTTTTGAAAAGTTTTAATAAAGATGACTTTGTTCAAATAAGTCTTTTACAACTAAGACCATTCTGGACCAAAACGGAAAATTTTCAGTACCACAACCTTCAATTTCATTGATTTCAAATAGAGTTCTCTTGCTCTTGCATACAATTGAAGTTGCTTTTATTACATTCATAAAGAAAACTTGAAAGTACTAATAAAGCAATAAATCCGGGGCATGGTCAAGTCAAATGTCCCTGCGCCCCCTCCCAGAGCTGGTCGAAGCCTCTGATGCCAAAGTGGGCCCCTCCTGTGCCTCTTCATTAAGCCAATCCAAGCACTCATCAGACAAAGTGCAACTGAAAGTGGGAGCGGGGGCCAGGAGTTCTCTCGTCCTCCATGCTGTGGCATACCGGGCCAGCTGTGCGCCTCGATGGGAATGTAGCCGGGTACTCTATCCCTTCCGCGGGCAAGTCTGATCATGACCAAACTGGCGCAGGATACGGAATGGGAAGTAGAAACACAGTGAGTCAAGCCAATCAATTGGATCCCGGTTGACGGGTCATGCTGTAACTCATCATTGGGAGATTGAGCCAAGGGCACCGCCAAGCAATGCGGTCTGCGGACAAACCACACATCCATTCGAACCACCAACCCTCATCAAGGGCATCAACTAGGCGTTGCCTGAAGAAATAACCGCGCGCTGAATACGCTGGGCAAGAGTCCACAACCTTCAGTTTATCCATTAACCACACCTGGGGAGGGATGAAAATGAGAGAATAAAGAATAGAGAGATGTACGATGAGAGAAAAAGTGAGGAAAAGGTTTTTGTGAGAAAAACCGAGCCCGAGGCCGAGTGATGTGAGCAAACATAAATGTGAGATGGGTGGGAAACATTACCTGCAGTAATAGTGGACTCCCTGCTAATCTGGTCGTCTCTCGACGATAAAAGGCGTCTAAGCCCAGCAACGTCTCAGCCAGAATCATGGCAATGCAGCTTTGCCCTCCTTCAAGCCTTGGGCAACCTCAATCAACCGGACACTAGATCCTCCAGAACCTGAGACAAACAGAAATGAGACAGCATGCACAAACAAAGGGCGTGTCGCCGAAGCCTTGCCAGTGACGGTCACCGCGGTCACCAGTTCAGAAAAAACGGCAAACCAAGCTCGGAACATCCAATGTCCCATCACAAATCAGAGAACGAGCATGGGTATTGAGAGCCCACACATTTGCCCTAAGGCGTGAGCATGGCCAAAGCGAAATTGGGGCAGGATCTCCTCATCGCGCTCAGATTCCATTAGAGCTTGGAAATCTTCAAAAGTAGGACACACCTCTTGCCCATTAAAGCTAAAGACGTGTGTCACTGGATTCCAAAATCTTACCACGGCACAAAGGAACGGAAAATGCAACGGGGTACGACGCAAAGTGAATAGTGCATTTATACCAAAAGCCCGGAAATTCAGCTTTTCCGAGCCATCCAAGTTGTTAATCCAAGTTGTGAGATTTTGGGCAAGAAACTCTTCCATTTGGAGCAAATCAGTGTGGAAATGAAGAGAACCACGAAGTTGAGACCTTTTTGAAGAAGATAAGGTTGAGTAGAGGACAGGTGGCAACATTCTGCTGGTGCTGACAATTTAGTGCCGACCGGCCATTCATAGTGCCGACCGGCCATCTATTTTGGCCGATGGAGCACCCTATCGGCCGATGGCCATTCCTCACGGCCGGTGAACTTTTAGCTGGGCCGGTGGATCTCCCCCTTGCCCTCTGAGCTGTTTATGCTAGGAATTTGGGAGAATCCCACCACTTCCAATACCCTTCAGTGGTCAATTCTTATGAGGGCGCGTCCATTTGTTTATCGAGTTGTTGTATGTCACTCTCTTTAAGTCTTTGAGGTGTTTATCAAGGTGTACTCGCGTTTGGCTAGTTTGCTGAGTCCCCTGTTTTGCTTATCGAGTTGTAATTGGTTTACTACCTGATTATTACGATGCGACACTTTGTTTTCAAAACACCAGTTTCAATTTCAGTCACATTGTTGTGTGAGGCCTTGCGATGCGATGCATAGAACATGCAAACGTAACACCTTTTGAACAAATAGCTGTTTCATTTCCATCATATGTTTTGCAAAAACAAACGCTTTTGAAAAATAAAACCTGCCTAAGGCAGTGCAATGTGCTTAAACTCCTAGTAAAAAGGAAAGTAAAGCAAAAGAATAGCAGGGTAGTAGAGTACTGGGTTTGACACCGGTAACCTCCCCCTTTCGGTCATCGTACCCTTTGCGCCCTTGTTTGAGTCAGTCATGTGATTTGACACCTTCATCACTTAAGGCAGTCCAAGAAACTGCACCTTCAGAACATAAGTGGAGCTTCGAGTTGGCCTCGTACCACAACTTTTGTGAACAATGCTCAGGACATGCGAAGGACATCCCTTCCCGTATCCTTTTGTATCTTGTGAATTCTCTAAGTCATTTCAATCATACCAAGTTGCAGTACGTTGCGTTCCAGCATCATGTTCACCATGATCAATTCCAATCCTTTATACACATTGCATTGTATGCGTGCATTGCTTTACTGATATGTGTTCAATTCCTTTATACACATTGCATTGTATGCGTGCATTGCTTTACTGATATGTGTTCAAATTCCTTTATACACATTGCATTATATGCGTGCATTGCTTTACTGATATGTGTTCAAATTCCTTTATACACATTGCATTGTATGCGTGCATTGCTTTACTGATATGTGTTCAATTCCTTTATACACATTGCATTGTGTGCGTGCATTGCTTTACTGATATGTGTTCAATTCCTTTATACACATTGCATTGTATGCGTGCATTGCTTTACTGATATGTGTTCAATTCCTTTATACACATTGCATTGTGTGCGTGCATTGCTTTACTGATATGTGTTCAATTCCTTTATACACATTGCATTGTGTGCGTGCATTGCTTTACTGATATGTGTTCAATTCCTTTATACACATTGCATTGTATGCGTGCATTGCTTTACTGATATGTGTTCAAGTTCCCATATACACATTGCATTGTATGCATGCATTGCTTTACTGATATGTGTTCAAGTTCCCATATACACATTGCATTGTATGCGTGCATTGCTTTACTGATATGTGTTCAAGTTCCTTTATACACATTGCATTGTATGCGTGCATTGCTTTACTGATATGTGTTCAAGTTCCTTTATACACATTGCATTGTATGCGTGCATTGCTTTACTGGTATGTGTTCAATTCCTTTATACACATTGCATTGTACGCGTGCATTGCTTTACTGACATGTGTTCAAGTCCTTTATACACATTGCACGCATTGTCGTGCATGTTGCTAACAACATTGTACCCGTTGAGTTTATTTCTTTTCAGGCACGATATTGTATGTACGGCTCATTTGAGGTCGGTAAAACCGGACGAGCCGCACAGGTATTGTATCCTCCGCGTGAGACGTATTGAGAATTGCATAATTCTCTTACATCCTTTCTGCATTGTAGTGTAGTCTGGTACATATTAGCTTATAACTGTCGCATGTGTGCTTCATTACAGCTTCCTTTGCATGATTATAAGTTATGCTCGGCTTCTTGCATTGTCTTGCATTTTGCCCCTGCCTTCGGGCGCATATCTTGTTTGTCTTGTATGTTTGTCTAAGTCTTCGGCCTGGTAAAAAAATGGGTCATCTCTGGGCTTTGACATTCACTCCCGTCATTTTTATGACTTTCGAGTTCTGTCAAAGAGGGGCAACTGTAGACACCCCATTTTTGACCGACCTCAAGACTTGGACGTCGCTGATTGAACACTCGGTGATTATCCATGTTGGTGTTCGTTTTGAGTTCCCGGAGGTCCCGGCTGCGCGCCGTGCCTCAGGACCTCTCAACCGGTTTGTTCTGTGCTTGGTTTTGTACCAAGACTTGTGTGTTTTTTGCCTCTGAGGATGGGGGGAGGCTTGTTAGCCATCCCTGAAGCCCACCGGCTGCCCCACACCTCCACCGGCCCCCCCTAGTGGCCACCGGCACTTATATCTCCAAACCCTTGGCCGGTCGGCACTTTATTATGCCGACCGGCACTTTTTTGTGCCGATGATCTTTTTGGCTGGCCGGTGTGTACCCTTTGTACCCCCAGGGATAGTGCATGCCAGCTGTGATAGCTGGAATGCACTATCATCACTCCCCATATCTGGCTGTGCATCCTTTGGTTCCTTTGACCCCCTCTCTTCTCATGAAGCTTGAACCCTTGGCCAAGCTTCTTGGAGAAGCTTGGCCAGCTGTCCTAAGACCTTCTAGAAACCCTAGAACCCCTTGGCTCCTTTGCACCCTTTGACTCTTTTGTTTTACTTAGCCACTAAGTCTTTTCTTGCCTATATAAGCAAGCCTTCCCTCCCTTGATGAGGGTTAGATTTTTTAAGGGCAAAACCAAGCTTATACATATATTTCTCTGATATACATCTATATATATCTATATCTCCCTCTCTCTCCTCTTGTGTGTGTGTTTTTGGACCAAAAAGTGTGATTTCACCTTACTTTTGCACCATTACACACACTACTACACCTTAATCCAAGATTGGGAGGCTTGGAGGTCTGTTTTGTGTGATCTTGGACTGGTTTTGATCACTAGAGGAGGGCTGCTCCACCTGTTCTTCATTGGATCTTCAAGGGTAAACTTTTTGCTTTAGATTCCCCATTCTTGCAACTAGTTTCTACCCTTTTGCTTTGTGTTTTTGGATTTGTGTTTAACATAAAAAACCTTTTTTTTACTTGCTCAAGAACATTCATTAAGGTCACTTTTGTATTTGAGTGAAGCCTCACTCTTTTAGGCTTTGTTTTGGTCTTTTGTGCCTCTTTTTGGAGCATTGTCTAACTTTAGTATTTTGGTCTTCTCACCACTGAAAACCAGTGGGTTTTCAGTGGTGAGGGAGGTGTTTTGAAGTCTTATGTAGGGGAGGGACACCCCTCTCCCCTTTGTCCATCTTTGGCTTTCATTCTTGGCTCATGAGGTAGCATGTGTGCATGCTTGCATTTGGCTTCATTTCAGAACTTTTTGGGGTGTTTTAAGTCATGTTATACCTCTGTTTTAGGTCGGTTTTATGGTCCTTAACATGCCTCTTATGTTTGCTTTGAAATGCTCTTTTATGCCTAAAAGCATGCCATGCATCTAGGCCATGTTCTTTGCATGTTTTAGCTTGGTTCCATAAGGGTATTAGCATCATATTATCATGTATAAGGGTCGTGAGCCACTGATTTTTCCATATATAGTGTGCTTGACATGGTTGTTTTGTATTCTAGGCTTGTAAGCCTTATGTATTTTGGCCTCTAGCATGTTCAACATGGCCATCCTCATGATTTGGCATCATTTGTGACCTTATTTTAGTCCATAAGTCATGTTTGAATGTTTGTATATGTAGCCTATTTCATGCTTTAAAGGTGTCCCCTTTTATGTCTAGGAATTGGCATTGTGTATGCTTGCATGATCAATACATTTTGGGGTTGCCATATGTGGGTTTGGGTGTCATTTTGCATGATAGAAATCTGTTTTTGGTTGTTAGATGCATGCCATGAGTGGCCTTGATAATGGTAGTAAGGTACTCTCTTTGGTGCCCTTGGTTTGGGCCTATTGCCTTGCATGCTTGCATGAGTTTTGGTCATCATTTTGGGCATGCTTTGCCACTGTTTTAGGGAGGTTTGAGGGCTGTCCCATTGTAGCTTAGTCTACCATTGCATGTTTAGTATACGTGTGTTGCATGCTTAGTCAACATGGTCTTGACATAAGACAATTCTATTGCCTTAGGTGTTCATGTTTGTATCACACTTTGCATTGTGCATGCTTAGCATTGTATACTTCCCATGATGTGTTACATAGCATTTGGCATGCCTTACACTTTTGTGTCATGTTGCATTGTTGATGCATGTTTGCATGGATCGCATTTCATTACTTGGTTTGGGGTGTCAAACCAAGTGTGGGAAATGAGGGGTGTTTGTACTCCAAGTGACAAAACACACCTCAATTCCCATGTCACTAAGGCCCTTGACTTTGGCATGATAGGGACTTAGTTATCATTGTTGTGTTGCATGCATTTTTACATTGAAATCCAACCTTGGTATCTTAGGCTATCATGCACCAAGGTGCACAATTGATAGCCCTAGAACCAAGAGCCATGTTTCCTTGAGTCCCATTCATGATAGGAAGAATTGGCCATGCATAAATATGCTCAAAAATCCAATACCATGCACTGCTGCCTGCTGTTGCTGTCAAACTGTCTTCTGCAGGAATTTTGTGCCGACCGGCAGGAAAGAGTGCCGACCGGCACTGTATTGCTGGCCGATAGGCTATTCTGCAGCCGGTGGCCACCACAAGCAGCCGGTGGTAGTTTCCTCCAGCCGGTGGCACACAGCAGCATGCAAGGGAGGTGTTCTGAGACTTTGGAAATTTTTGGAGAGGCAGGGCAGTGAAAACAGAGGTGGCAGTGGCACGGTGTAGGCTTTTCCGGGCAAGTCGCAACGAGCATGCATCATTCGCGCATCCCAAGGCAGGGCTGAGGCCCCCTTTCATTTATTTACTTGATTTAATATTTAGAATTTTGTAATAATTTATTTATTCATTTATTCTCTTGGACTGTATTATTATTTGGTCCCTTCGAGCGAGGGCAGATTTGTAATAAGTGTGTGTGAGTGGGTGTATGTCTTCCAACCCCCGTTTCTTTCTATCCCTTTTATTTACCCGCTTTCGATGGTAGATTAGGGCACGTCTATTTTAGCATACCTTATGCAATGCATGCGTGCATTCATGCATTTGTTTACATACATCGGGCTCGGTACATCATACAAACTGCATTGCAATTTTCAATTCCAAATTGAATACGTGCTACTCGCGCATTTCACATGCCATGTTTAGGGTTAGCCGAGCCTGTCTAGATTACATTCTGTATGTGATACATTAGCCATTTAACATGAACTAGGTCATGCATGTTTGCTAACCGGGTTATTGTTTTTGGCACGGAGTACGATGTAAGTTTTTACGCTTTAGCATATCGCATGCGTGTGAATGTTTGCCATGACAGTATGATTGCCATGCGGCTAAGTGCTTATGTGAGATAAACTGTTTGAATGCCTGTGGGTGGAGGTTAGATTGCCTGAATTGGGAAAATTCGTCAAAATCCGTATTTTAGCCTACTTGCGAGTAGCAAAATCTAACACGTTTTTCGAGACAAAACGGATATGCAATGTTTATTTCCAAGATCAGGCAATCTAGTCTATACTTTTGTGTTGTGCGCATCACATAGTAATTCTAGGTTAATAACCGGAATAAGAACACATAAAGTTTTCAAAAACGGATATCACGGTTAGTAGAGGCCGGTCTTCGGACCGGGCGAAAGGGGGTGCTCATAGCTGACCTTCCCCGATCCTACCCAAGCTCCCGAGCCAAGTCACTTTGGTGATGACGGACAAGTGGCCTTCGGCACCGAGTCAGGGTTTCCTAAATTTCCCAAAAATAAAATATTTAGGTGGCGACTCTGTAATCTGGCAAAGCAGTCCATGTTTGGCACTACTTTTTCAAAAATCAGTTTTTCTTCAAAACGATTTGCCAGAGTTGGACTCTTTGGTTCAGATTAAGAACCGTGACACAGAAGGAGAGTCCGAACTGTAGAGCGAGGCCCCACGCGGGCGCGTCTACAGTTAGGCTTGCATTTCTTTCACCCTCTCTACCTGGGACGTAGTTTGGTTTGCCCCATTTTCATCCCTGTCTACGTGAGACGTAGTTTGGCTTGTACCTTTCCTCTGTACGTGAGACGTAGTTAGGCTTGCATTTGTTTCACCCTCTCAACATAAGATGTAGTTTGGTTTCCTCCTTTTCATCCCACTCTATGTAAGACGTAGTTTGGCTTGTATCTTTTCTTTCTACGTGAAACGTAGATAGGCTTGCATTTCTTTTACCCTCTCTATGTGAGACGTAGTTTGGTTTGCCCCCTTTCATCCTTTTCTACATGAGACATAGTTTGGCTTGTACCTTTCCTCTCTACATGAGACGTAGTTAGGCCTGTATCTTTTACCCTCTCTATGTGAGACGTAGTTTGGTTTGCATCTTACACCCTTTCTATGTGAGACGTAGTTTGGCTTGCATCTCTTACCCTTTCCTCTCTCCGTATGAGATACGGTTAGATATGCTTGTTTGTTGCACCAATCTAGGACAGGCTGCTTACCCAAATGTAGGCTGTTTGAAACCACATGCGTGCGTAGTAAAACCCTAGCTCCTGACGAAACTAGGGTAGGGAAACCCTACCCCATCATAGGGGTGTTTTGGCTCTCAATTAACTGGTATGCACTACAGTGAAACTGTACAGGGATGTGCATATCAGTTGCCAAGTTGGTATCTGTTTTGGGGCAAAGTTCAGTAAAGAGTGCAGTCATTCAGCTATGCTCGTATTTGTTCTGGTGAAATCAGGTTGAGATGCTGTCTATTTTCTCTTTTGCTAGGTAGTCTTGGAACTATAGCTTCAGAAGGCTCTGATATCCCCCGGGTACATTGGACTTGTGTTGATAGACTTTGTCAGGTCAGAGATTCAATTCCAAGAGCAACCAGTGTTTCCTTCGCCAGAGGCAAAGCAAAAAAGGCTAGTTAGGCACAGATCACCAGTTCAACAGTCCCCAGATCAGCGGCCATTATCCACCTCACCTGTGCGTAGTTGGGCTAAGATATCTGCTTCTACCTTAGAGAGAGAACCTACCTTTGTTCAAACAAATCAGCACCTTATGGCTGGTATGGAGGGCATGATGCGTCAACTCCAAAAGACCATGCAGGCCATGCAGCGGGATGCTGCCCGCCAAGCAGAGGTTACTGCACGTCAGACAAAGGTTGCAGCTCAACAGGCAGAGCTGATTGCCAGGCTTCAACAACAAAAGCAACCATAACAAGCCGGAGCATCTGTTTCGCATCCACCCGCACCCCTACCTAGGGTTCCGATACCCGGGGATGCAGCTCACGTCCAGGAAAATACGGATGTTCCCTCAGGGCCAGTGCCATCTCAATTGTCTAAAGCACCTGCTAATCCAGTGGATACACCAGTTGAATTTGAGGTGGACCCAACCACGCTGAAAGTGAGTAAACTTGAAAACCTATTCAAGCGGGCCCAGGGAGTTAACTCCATTCCAAACATAGAGGATGGTTACACCGATTCACCAGTGACATTGTCGGACCAGTTCAAGATGCCATATATAGACCGTGTTGACGGTTCTGGGGATCCTATGGTACATCTGCGGTTGTTCTCAGATATCCTATGGCCAATGGGCCTCTCCAGATTGCAAAAGCTTTCACTCTTCGGCTAGACCCTATCGGGTATAGTGGCCATATGGTATGCCAAGCTGGAGGACTCAGTAAAGAGGAGTTGGGAAGAGATGGCCGAGGCCTTCATCGCCCAGTATTCATACAACACCCAAATCGAGGTCACGTCTCGTGATCTTGAGGCGACCAGGCAAGAGCCGAAAGAGGGCTTTTCTGATTTTGTCACTCGATGGAGGGCTAAGGCCTCCGTGATGACAACCCAGCCACTGGAAAAGGATCAGATAAGGATGGTTGTGTGCAACCTTCAACCCAAGCTCATGCAGAAAATGATCGTCTTACCCCTCCCCACCTTTGCGGATTTACACGAGATTGGGGTACAGATTGAAGACGCAATGAAACAAGGCCTGATTGGTCACGAAAGGGAGTCACCCAAGAAGGGTTATACATACAGTTCGAATGCAACCACCAGTGGTGACGCATCTACAAGATCTTTTGAAGTTGGAATGGTCACCACCACTCCGAAAACAGCACCCCTTTTGTTGGTACGTTCAATCCAAACTGCCAAACTTCGAACTATCTGCCCCGAGGCAAGAGGGTTTTCACCCCACTTTATATGCCTTTGTCTAAAGCTCTAGGGGTCCTACTCAGGAAAGAACATCTGAAGCTGTTAGAACGACGTCTACCCGATCCTCTCCCTCCAAGGCATGACCCGGCTAAATACTGTGTCTTCCATCAGCAGCACAGTCATGATACCGACCTCTGCATTAGACTACGTCATGAGATTCAAGATCTCGTTGACAACAAGGTAATAGCACCTCTAGAAAAACCAAATGTCAATCAAAACCCTCCACCTAAGCAGGCAAACTTCATCCAAACAACGGCCAACCCGTTTGACCCCAGTATATACATCACCCCAGCCCATCTACCCAAGCCTGAGGTGTTCATTCCAATCAGCATAGACTTATGCATGATGGGTACACCTGAACCCCAATCATCTCAAACGCGTGAACCCACTATTGCTAAGTTGGTGAGCATGATTGAAGATTTGCAAAAAACTGTGGTAGATTTAGCCTTTAGAATTTTGGCTCCATCATCGACCACATCATAGGCCAGAAGTTACAACCCAAAAGGCTCCTTGATCTTGTGGCAAGCGGCAATTGAAAAGGGCCAACTTGAAGCCATCTCAGATCTGGGTGTTGGCGTGTCGACAACAACTGGGCTTTGCTCTGATATAGTGACTCAATCCTTGGCAAAGTGGAGGCAAGTGGTAAGAAAAAGGTCGTGGTAGGCATCGGTCCCTATGAACATCTTCAGTGGGCTGTTGAGGCTTTGAAAGCCGAAGGGCTGAACAAACAGCAAGTGCTCGCAGTTGTTGCAAAGACTATGGATGGCACTTTTGCCACTCAGGATGAGAGCAGTTTGAATCAAGGAGCAAGCCGGGAGAAGGGCTGTTGTACTAGAAACGTTCCTTTTAGTTCTAATCCTGCACTCGGAAGAGATCAGCAAACCCAGTTAGCACCTGCCAATCCCTTTGTTGGTGCATCCAGCAAAACTCCACAAACCTCGAAGTACCAACCCCGAGGCCAGAGGGTCTTCAATCCCCTCTACATGACTTTGTCCGAAGCATTCCAAATCCTTATAGGACAAGGCCATCTCAAACCCCTTGAGCCTCGGCCTCTCCCGAAGTCCCTTCCTCCTTCACACAACTTGGCCAAGTACTATGCCTTCCATCAACAAGCCAGCCATGACACTGACATGTGTTTTCATCTTCGCCACGAAATACAAGATCTGATTGACAACAATGTCACCGTCGCGCCAGGCTCTGGAAAGTCTATCGGCACTGGATCAGTGAACTTGGGGGATAAGGTGACTATGTGATCGGGGGATGAACCACCTGTGAATGACACTCAGTTTACTCCAGATATGGTGGATGGCATGCACTGTTTTGAGCAATGTACAAATGTTGGTTATTTTACTTTCTGACTTGGGTATTAGGTCAGTCTTGTTTTTGTATTGAGTCAGTCTTTTTGTACTAAGTCAGTCGAGTCTGTCTTGTTGTATTTGGTATCGAGTCAGTCCTATTTTTTTAGAGTCGAGTGATTTCGAGGGTGTTATCTCGGACATCACTATCTCGTTTTGTGTTTGTCTTTTGCACTCTTTCTTTTGAGTTTGTTTTTACCATGAAGCCAGTTCTGCCAGAAGATCTGAATTGAATGATAATGCTTTTCACCTACTTCTCTTCTGCCTTTAAGCCCAGTTGTGCCAGAAGATTTGAATGAAACGACAGTGCCTTTCACCTACTTTTCTGTGCCTTCAATCATTGCATTGACCTAAGTTTTTCAAAACTGTTTGAAAACTGTGATGAAAACAAAGAGGGAGGAATTCCTTGGGATTTGCAAAAATTTGATCAATTGAGAGAAAGAGAGGCATGCTAAGCCCTTAATGAATGAAATCATGTTTGTTAATGTGAGTATTGAGAAAGATCCTGGCTTGATCTAGATTGGTTCTACATTGTCTTCAGCGCGAGCGATTAGTCGCTTTCTTAAAAGATTTCAAAAAATGTTTTACGTGGTCTTGCGAAGACATGCGTGGAATTGATCTTGAGATTGTGCAGCATAGGATCGCTCTCAGACTAAAGACTCGTCCCCTTTTGCTTTCAAAACCTTGAACTTGGATTCAGAATGTTCAACGGTCAACCACAATGTGAGGCTTGCATGGCCAGATTTGAAGTAGCCCATCAACTAGGGGCCATAAGGTCGTATGACATCAAAGGAGGTCCACCAGGCCATATTTGAAGCAGCCCTCAGACTAGGGGTAAGAAAGTTAGATCAAGAAGATCAAATATTATCAAAAGAAAGCTTGTGAAGCTAGATCAGAAGTAGCCCTTGAACTAGGGGCAAAAATGTTAGATGTGCTCAAAGATTCAAAAGATGAGTCATTCCGCAAACCAATGAAGATCGGCAAGAATGCCAAATTCCAGAATGGAGAAAAGAAGGAAGTTTTTGCTGAAGGACAATTGATTTCCTATCCACAACACTAGGGGCAACTTTAGCCCCCATTGGATGTACTTCTACATCATCAGTGAATAGCAGCCATTCTCCTAGATTCAGATGGCTTCGAGATCTCAAAACCGATCAACATGGTCAAGTTAAACTTTTACCCTTGAGAGGCTCGCTGGGCTGAAAACCCGGAAGGGTGACCTAAGCAAAAGTTAGAGCGAGAGAAAAAGAAAAAGAAAAAGAAAAATGAAGAAAAAGAACAAAAATAGAAATGAAGAAAAGAAAAGAAAAGATGAAAAGAAATTAAAAGAAAAGAAAAATAGAGCTCACAAGGTTGAAAACCTGGAAGGGCGGCCTTGGCAAAAGTTAGAGTGTAAAAGGAGAGGTTAATACCCGAGTGTACGTTAACCTAGAACTACATCAGGCTTGATTCCCATGTTTGGGATATGTAGGCAGCTTCATCCTGAAGTTCGGCCCCAATCTTTTTTAGTCTGCTTGGCTCATCCATGTTGATTGGTTTATCCTTGTTTAAACTCGGCTATCTTATCCATGCGCAAATTGGCTTGTCATCGTTCAAACTCAGTTGTCCTACTCTGTTAGAAGATTCAGCTGCAAGACAATTTAAGTTCAGATCTGAGGTTGTGCATCTCAGGAGTAAATTCTATGTTGGTCAAGCAATGGCCATTTGCAAAAGCAGTTTTTGAGAATTTTTAATGAGGTTGATTAATTCTCTCAAAAATAATCCATTTTTCCAAAACATGACCATTTCTCAGACCCAAAAAAGGAAAATTTTCAGTGCTTATAGTCTAACTTGCATGATTTTGAATCAAAAAATCGAACAAGTATGTTAATCTAACTACAATGTTGATCAAAATTGTTTTAGTAAGAAGCTCAAAAACAAAAAATGGTTAAAATGATGAACTAGGGGCATAGTCGAGTCAGGTTTTCTGTCATTTCCCCCTTTATCAATGCATTCGCCAGAAAGGGCACCATACTTGCCGGAAAGGGCACCTTACTTGCCAGAAATGGGCACAACTGAAGCTAACAACAGAGGGCCGAAAGCTCTCTCATCCTCTGAGCAGTGAGGTGTCAAACCAAGTGCAAAGCACAAACTAGAACTGGAGCCAGATATTCGTTTCCCTTATCTGGGACGATCATGCTCAAACTGACGTCTGACCCGGAATGAGGACGTAGAAAATGTAATGTGTGAGGCCAATCAATTATATACCTGGCCGGTGGGAAATTGTTGTAGCTCATCTTAATCAAGCTAAGCTAGGGGCATCGTCAACTGATGACAGTTGCAAATCCGCTACACATCCAATCGTAGTACAACCCCTCTGTGGGAAAGCTCACTGTTGTGAGCAGAAGAATGCGAATCTAGTAGAATACTAGAGGCAAGAGCCCACAACTTCCTATTTATCCATCAACCACCCAGGGAGGGATAAAAAATAGGAGAGATTGAAGAATATAGAGATGTGCACTGAGAGAAAAAGTGAGAAAAGGGCTTTCTAAAAAAACTAGAGATTGAGTGCCAAAGTGATGTGGGGATCACAAATAAGAAAGGGTGGGAAACAATACCCGAAGAAGCTACTGGCTCCTCGTAAACTGAGAGGTCTCTCACCATTGGAATACGTCTGAGTGTCGTGCGTGTTGTTTTGTATGTCTCGATTCTTGTTTTGAACGTTTTGAGTGTCAATAGATGTGTTTAGGTTGTTTTACCTTCGTTTTGGCTATGGTTAGTCGTAGGCTGAATACCCGGTCAAGAACTCATATCTCATTTTAATTTCAAAAATAAACCGTTTTGTGCTTAGAGTGCTGTGCCATTCTCCACGTTTGTACAAAACAAGATTCTTTCCTTCATGAACTGCAGGGTTCAACCCAGGTCATGTGAGAACAGTAGAACAAGGACCTATTTGAAGCTATATAGGTTCCAGACTGCAAAGCAAAAGAAAAGAGGAAAAATTTGGAGCATCTTAGGCCTCGTTTGGGGACTGGCTATTTTAGCCAAAAAGCCAAAAAGCCAACTAAAACTAGTCACATCATCTCTCTACTTTTCTGCACATCTTTTCGTAAAAAGCCAAAAAGTTACTAAAATAGCCTGTTCCCAAATGAGGCCTTAGTGTGTTTCAACTTCAGTAATTTCTGAGATTGCATTCCATATGCACCTCCTCAGGCCTTGTCAATGCTTCGAAAGATGAGTGTGCCTCTACCTCAAGCTCAAGATCAAGCTTGCTTCAAGCTAGAATGGCAATCAAAAGTGCTCTCCCCAAGTACCATTTCATGCCAGGGGCATCTTGGCTGTGTTTGCAATGAGTTCCTAGGAGACCAACTGCGATGGTGGAAACTAGAGTTCGAATGGCTGATGCCTAGAATGCAAAGGCTCGGGATTTTTGAGACTAAAGTCTGGTTTAAATACCTAGGGGTGTATCCTCGGCTTGAAATCTGTGTGGCAGCCCCATAGGTTGAGGTAGCGTGTATGCGCCTCGATTCTGGATACTGAACCAACTTAGTCTGTCACCCTGTTGGAGAATAGGGAAAGTTGTGAATATGATCAGAAAAACACGCGACATCCCCTGGTGGTTGGCAGGTCTCCACCAGCTCCCCTTGCCTCTTTTACCATGATATGTGTCCTTTGGTTCCAAGAAATGCAAGGTGTGCTCAAAGTTTGATTCAAAATGCCTCCGCGGAAGCCCATAATCGCGTTTGCAATACGCGAGGGTCATCACCCATCAACACAAACAAGGTGTATCATTTTTAACATTTTGCGACTCCCCGAGAGGTAAATCGGGAGTTGCCTCTGGGTTATCATTGCCAAACATGCTTTGTCATTGCATAGAATATCCATGTATTCTAAATTGTTGCATCGAGCATGCATTCTGAGTTGTTGCATTGAACATACTATAGGCACCCCATTTTTGACCGTCCTCAAGACTTGGACGTCATCGTTTGAACACTCGATGATCATCCATGCTTGTGTTCATTTTGAGTTCCCGGAAGTCTTGGCTGCGCGCCTTGTCTCAGGACCTCTCAACTTGTCTGTTTTGTGCTTGGTTGTGGACCGAGGACTTGTGGTTTTGCTTTTGAGGGAAGGGGGTGGCTTGTTGGCCATCCCTACAACCCATCGGCCAAGGCATGGTGCCATCGGCCATAAGTGTTGGCCGATCGGTACTCTTTTTGGTCGATCGGCCATATTTTTGAGCCGAGACCTTTCCATGTGCTTTTTGCAGATATTTTGTGCCTGCTGTGACAGCTGGTATGCACAATTCTTATCCTCCATACACGTGTATGGAGGGATTTGCTTTAGGACTCAAGCTTGTTGAACAAGCTTGAGAATTGAAATTCTATAAGAAGGGAGCCTCCCCTCCCTTTCCAAAGGTTCTGAGAATTTGATATACAAGTTCTATCTCTCTCTCTCTATATATATATATATCTATATTTTACCTCTCTCTCTTGTTTGGCTCTTGTTTGTGCCCAAAAGTGTAAATCCTTCACACTATTGCACACAAACACCTACTAGAACACCATCCTTTTGTTGCTGAGGTGCTGAGGAGTTGGTTTTAGTGTGTTTGGAGTGGTTTAAGCTTAGAAAAGCTACTGGAGTTGTGTTCTTGAAGGTGTTCTTCAAGGGTGAGATTCTAGCTTTTAATCCCCTATTTTGGCTTAAGCTTTTAGACCTACTTGCATATTGTTTTAAGCTTAACTCTAAACTACAAAAAGTTATGATTTTTCATGCTTGTAATGTTTGTTTAAGATCACTTTTGTGTTGGGGGTTGTCTACCCCCTCTTAGGCCTTGTATGGCCTTGTTTTGTGCCTTCCCTTTTGAGCTTTGGAACCATCTTGTTTTGACCTTCTCACCATTGAAATATAGAGGATTTTTCAGTGGTGGAAAGGTGGTTTTGGAGTCTTGAATAGGAGAGGGACACCCCCCTCTCCTTGTGTCTCATTTGTTAGTATAAATGGCTCATAATAGTAGCATGTTTGCTTGGCATGTTTTGGCCCCATTTCAACAACTTTTTGGTGTTATCTTAGCATGCTATACCTCTGTCTAAAGTTGGTTTGATAGCCTCTTACATGTATCATGCACTTGTAGTGTATCCCTCTCTATTGCCTTAACATGCATCTTGCATTTAGATCATCATTCTTGCATGTTTTGGCTCAACTCAAAGAAGCTTTTAGTCATGTTTTACCATGCTTGAGCTCTGTTTCATGTTGTTTTAGTCATGCATGCACTGTTTTGTATAGCCTTGGTTCAATCTAGCTTGTTAGCTTTGAGTGTCCAAGTCATTAGCATGCATTGCTTAGACCATTTTCATGATTTGGCATCATTTCATATGTGATTTCAGTCCATGTAGTGTAGCCATACACTTGCATTTGCCACCCTTTCGATGTTTTGAAGAGTTGGTGTTTTATGCCTTAAGAGTGGACCATTGTGCATGCCTCTATGCTTAGGCCTTTAGGATGACATCTCAGTGGGTTTTTGGGCTTGTTTTGACATGCCACGACTCTGATTTTTATTGGTTAAGTCATGCCATGTTTGGTTGTAATAGGTGTAGTGTAACACCCCTTGTTAGCCTTGCATGCTTCATGCTTTTGGTCTTTCGTTCTAGCTTGTGTTGGCTAGGTTTGAGCATGATTTTGGTCTTGTATTGACCTGCCTTGGGACTATTTTGATTGCCCTTGGCCCTTTGGGGCTTGCTTTGTATGGCCATGGTGTAATCCCTTTTGCTAGCTTCAAGCTTTGAGCTTTGTTGCATGCCATGCTTGCATTGTCTGGTTGATTTGGCATCAGTTCACATGAGATTTCAGAGCTTACTTCATTGCCACATTCCCATGTTTGTCACCCCTTTGCTCATATTTGAGAGTTGTGTCCTTATGCCTTAATGCTTGGGCCAATTGGCATGCATGTTTGTATGTGCATTTCATGCCATTGATTCATCACTTTGGCCACTGATTTGGATATGGCTGAGGTTTGCCCATTTTGGTTTAAGTCCATCATTGCATGTTGTTGGATGCTTGTCACATTGCATGTTGTTGCATGCTTGCTAGTTTGCATCTTGTTACATGCTAGTCCATCTTTGCATGTTGTCATATGCTTGTTGTTGGCATTGTTGTTGCATACTTATTACATTACATGTTTGCATTTTGCATGCTTGGTACATTGCATGTTTGCATGTCTAGGTTGCATTGCATTTGGCATGCTTATGTTGCATTGCATAACATATCCATGTTGCATGCATTGCATTGTGTTTGGTTTGGGTGTTAAACCAAACACGAGGAACGAGGGACGTTTCATACTTGAAGTGATGAAACGTGCCTCAATTCTCGGTCGCCGACACTCTTGATCCAACATGATAGAGTGTGAGGCATTCATGTGTTTTTGTGCATTCATTCCATATTGATTTGTGCAATTCGGCCTCTTTGGCAATCATGCATCGAAATGCGTGATTGATGGCTCGAGAGTCTCACACTACACTCCTTTGAGTCTCAAACATGATAAGAGGTGTAGTTGCACAACATTTTCTTGCAAATGTATTGCCATGCCCTTGTTTGTTTTCTACGGCAGCAAAAGGAGCAGCCTGCAGGAACAGATGGCCGATCGGCTAACAATTTTTGGCCGATGGACTCAAAAGTCGTCGATGACCCTTTTCCCTTGGCCGATGGCCATATATATTGGCCGATGGCCTCTTAGCATGTCCATGAGGTGGTTCAGAAGCATCACAGAGATTTGTACAGTTTTCAGAGGTGAAAAACAGTGCAAACAAAGGCAACATGAGGCATGGCAATGGATTTCCAAGTGAAGCTGACCGAGCATGCATCTCTTCTTCGCCCGCGAGGCTATTTCACTGTTGTTGATTAGTTTGAATTATTTGATTCGTTGTGTAATATTTAAACTAGTTAATTTGGTTAATTAGTTAATGTGTTGTAATAATTAGCTTAGTGTTAACTAGTTATTCATTTTGATTATGTAACAATTAGTCTAATTAGATTATTAGATTAGTTGCTTAGCTTAGCGTATTCGTTCGAACCCTCCATCGAGAGGGCCAACTTTTGTAATAAGTGTGCGTGAGTGTGTGAATGTCTTCCAATCTGACGTCTTTCTCCCTTTTACTTACCTGCTTTCAGTGGTTAGTTTTAGGTCATGTTTCAATTAGCATTCCTATGCTCGCATGTTTGCATCCATTCATCTGTATTGCATGCACCGGGCTCGGCGCATCATACTAACTGCATTGTATTTCAATTCCTGCTTGAATACATGATTATCAAGTTGCATTTTACATGCCATCTTAGAATAGTCGAACCTATTTCTAGTTGCATTTTGCATGTGTTGCATTAGCCATCTTAACATAAACTAGGATCATGCATGATTTCTAACTAGTTGTTGTTTTGGCTCGGAGTACATTGTAAGTGTTTATGCTTTAGCATCTTGCATGTGTGTAAGTGTTAACATGATAGCATGCTTTCCATGAGGCTAACTGCTTAAGTGATATAACTGCCTGAATGCCTGTGGGTGAAGGTTGGATTACTTGTATTGGAACAATTCATTGAAATGCGAGTCTTAAGCCCATTTGAGAGTGGCAAAATCATGTTTTCTAAGCCCACTCGAGGGTGGCAAAGTCCACGACTTAGCCTACTTGCAAGTAGCATCTTCAAACCATTTTCAAACACACGAACATAAGATGTTTTGTTCCAAACTAGGCGATCTAGTCTATACTTGTGTGTTGTGCGCATGACATAGTAATTTTAGGCTAATAACCGGAATAAGAACGCATGTGTTTTCAAAAACAAAATATCATGTTAGTAAAGGCCGATCCTTTGATCGGGCGAGCGGGGGTGCTCATTGCATGACCTTCCCCTCTCGTACCCAAGTTCCCGAGCCGAGGCAACTTTGGTGATGATGGACACGTGGCCTTAGGCACGAGTCAGGGTTTCCTAAATTCCCCCAAAATAAAATATTTAGGTGGCGACTCTGTATCTAGCAAAGCAGTCCATGTTTGGCACTTCTTTATTAAAATCAGTTTTCTAAAACGATTTGCCGGATTTGGACTCTTTGGTGATTTATCAATCTTGCATTGCACTTTGCGAGATTAGATTCAGAACTGTGACATTGAGTCCGAACTATAGTACCTTGAGAACAAAACGGATTTCACGCCCCTTCGCGCGCAGAGCAGTGTCGTTCGGGCACGTCTACACATACACTTTGAATTGTTGCATAGAACATGCATTATTGTGTTGTGTAAAATATGCATGTTGCATCGAGTATGCATCGTCGTTTATTTTGGCATAGAATATGCTTCGATTTCGTTTCTTGCATGTTATGCATTAAGCATGCCTTAACATCATGTTGGGATCATTCGTCTCGCTTGAGACATGCATTGTATTGCATTGTACCTATCAAGTTTCTTCCTCATACATGCACGATATTGTATGTTCGGTTCATTCGGGGAAGTTCCATTTAAGATTGATTATGCATAGTGTATCTATCACACATGCTTGCTTACTTTGTGTATCTATCACACTTTGCTCACTTTGTGTATTTATCACACGTTCACCTTTGTGTATCTATCACACATGTTCACTTCGTGTATCTATCACACGTACGCTTAGTGTATCTATTGCACATGCTTGCTCACTTAGTGTATTTATCGCACATGCTTGCTCACTTAGTGTATCTATCACACTTTGTTCACTTAGTGTATCTATCACACTTTGCTCCTTTTGTGTATCTATCACACGTTCACCTTTGTGTACCTATTGCACATGTTCACTTTGTGTATCTATCGCATTTGATCTCATATGCCTTAGGCATTGTTGTTCTTTCTCCTCGCGCACGCGATGGCTTAGGCCCTCTTTGGTTAAGAGCATTTGGAACGTGCTGCAATGCTCATACCACTCCGGAACACTGGGACGTGTCCCTATGTTTCTCCCTCTTTGGTTAAGAGCATTCGAAACGTGTTCCAATGCTCATACCACTCCGAAACACTGGGACGTGTCCCTATGTTTCTCCTTCTTTGGTTAAGAGCATTCGGAACGTGTTCCAATGCTTATACCACTCCGAAACACTAGGCGTGTCCCTATGTTTCTCCCTCTTTGGTTAAGAGCATTCGGAACGTGTTCTGATGCTTATACCACTCCGAAACACTGGGACGTGTCCCTATGTTTCTCCCTCTTTTATTAAGAGCATTCGGAACATGTCCCTATGTTTCTCCCTCTTTGGTTAAGACCATTTGGAACGTGTTCCGATGCTCATACCACTGTGAAACACTGGGACGTGTCCCTATGTTTCTCCCTCTTTGGTTAAGAGCATTTGGAGCGTGTTCTAATGCTTATACCACTCCGAAACACTGGGACGTGTCCCTATGTTTCTCCCTCTTTGGTTAAGAGCATTCGAAACATGTTCCAATGCTCATACCACTCCGAAACACTAGGACGTTTCCCTATGTTTCTCCCTCCATTTTTGCTATATATGGAGCCATATCTCATATTTTGGAAGGTAAGAACATTGAAGCAATTTTGGGAGCCTCTCTCTCTAAAAAATCCTCTCTCTCTAGAAAATTTTCAGAGCTAAATCTCTGGCCCTCTCTCTAGAGTTCACTCCCTCTTGCCCTTGTGTGCATACAAGAGATACACTTGGAGATACACCTCTCCTTTTCGTAAGCATCCTTGATCAAACTTGATCACCATTGGGCTGAGATTCCTTGGAGCCTTGTTTAAGCTCCAAAAGGTGGTTCTAGCTCAGAATTGGACTTGTTTTGCAGCTATGCTTCAAGGGTAAGAACTCCCTCCCTTTTAGCTTGTTTTGCATACTAGCTTTGCCATAGTTTTCAACTACTTTGGGGCTGTTTTTTGGGGTGGTGTTGAACTGAAAAAAACTCTATTTTTCAGTCCTAAAAATGGTAGTTTAAGCCCCTTTTGAGTTAGGGGGTTGTCTCTCCCTTTGCTCTTTGGCTTGTAAAGCCTTTTGAGCCAACTTCCTCAGCTTTTGAAACCATCTCTTTTTGGCCCTTTAACCACTGAATTCCAGAGGAATTTTAGTGGTGGAAAGGTGGTTTTGAGGTCCAAAATGAGAGGGGGTGGTCCCATCTCCTCTTGTCTTGTTTGCATGCATTGATGGCCTACCAAATGAGCATGTATTTCTCCTTTTTTTAAGCTGAGTTCAAGCATGTTTTTGTGACTTTTTGGACCTGCCATGGCTCTGTTTTTGGTTGGTTTGGTTATTGGTTGCTTGTTTTTTACACTTGTAGTGTAATTCTTGCTAATTAGCCTTGTATGCTTAATGCTTTGGTCCATTATTCTAGCATGTATTGGCTCTACTCCAGCATGTTTTTGGCCATTATTTAACATGCTTTAGCTCTAATTTTGGTTGGTTGGGTCATCTCTTGCTTGGTTTTTGCACTTGTAGTGCAATCTCACTCACTAGCCTAACATGCTTAATGAATTAGCCTACCATTCTAGCTTGTGTTTTCTTGCCTCCAGTACATTTTTTGCTAATGTTTTACCATGCTTTAGGACTATTTTGAGTGGTCTTGGCCTTTTGAGGCTTGCCTTGTATAGCTATAGTGTAGTTGGCCTTCACTAGCTTTGTGTTTAAGGCTCTTAGCATGCTTTGCTTGAGTGATTTGCATGATATGGCATCATTTTACATGTGATTTCAGAGCATAATCCTCTATCACACACTCACATATTTCACTCTTTAAATGCTTTTGAGAGTTGTGCCTTATGCCTTGCTTGCGAGCCAACAAATGAGCATGCTTTTCTTGCCTTTAGTGCCTTAATTTTAGAATGTTTAGGCTACTGTTTTGGCATGTTTTAGGTCTGTCCATAGCTGGTTTGACCATTTGAGCATTGTATTGCATGCTTCTAGTGTAATGCACTTCACTAGCTTTGATGCTTTATGCCTCTAACATATATTACATGAGTCATTTGCATGATTTTAAGTCATTTACCATGTCATTTCAGTGCTGAAAATTATGCCATTGCACTCCATGCTTCACTCCTTCATTCGCTTTGAAAGAGATCTTAAGCCCCTTGTTAGCTTGAGCATGGAATTGAGGCTCTCATGCCTAATGGTTTTAGCCTTCTCTTGAGGGTTTCTACTAACCAAAAGCATGAGGTTTCTTTCATGTTCAAGGTGCTTGTGGTTGAGGCCATCTTTCCAATTAGAGGACTCTCACATTGGACATTAACCGGTTAAAGGACTTATCGGTAATCTAAAACGAGTAAACAAAATGAATCAAAGTAAAACATGCCAAGATAACATGTTTGTGATGCATTGCATGTGTTTGGATCGGATGTTAATCCAAACACGAGAAACGAGGGACGTTTCATACTCAAAGTGATTAAACGTGCTTCATTTCTTAGTCGCTGTCCCCCTTGATTGTGCATGATAGGGTGGAGGCCTCTTGAGTCTTATGTGTTATTTGTGCATTCATTAACGTGTACAAACTTGGCTTCTCGGCCATCGTGCATTGCGATGCTCGATTGGTGGCCCGAGAGTCGAGTACCACACTCATTTGAGCATGAGAAATGATAAGGAGGGTGGTGGTACACACATATCCTGCAAATGCCTTGCTTTGCCCCTTTTGTACTCTATTTGCAGCAAAATTGGAGTGTGCAGGAGCAAGTGGCCAACTGGCCAGGGCAAGTGGCCGACTGGCCAGTGGAAGTGGCCTACAGCCTCCTTAAGTGGCCGACAGTTCTTAGGTTCAGAGGTGGTCAGAAGTTGTTCTGGTTCTGGAGCAGAAACAGCCTGGAGATTGGTTTGGTATTCAGGAATCACCGCGAGTGCAAACAGAGACAACTCATGGCAAGGCAATGCATTTCCGGGCAAAGCAAACCGAGCATGCATGTTTCCCTTCCCTCGAGGCCATTTTAACTACTTTACTTAGTTAATTTGTCGATTTCTGTAATTAATTAGTTAATGTGTTTAGCTAATTTAATTCATCTTTGTAATATTCTAATTAGCTTAGCATAGCTAGTTTTAATTGATTTGTAATAATTAGCTTAGCTTAGTGTAGCTTAGCTTGTTTATTCGGACCCCCCTGCGAGAGGGCGTATTGTTGTAATAAGGGTGCGTGCGTGTGTATATGTCTCCCAACCCCATTTCTTTCTCCCTTTTATTTATCCGCTTTCGGTGGTTAGATTAGGGCACGTTTTGATTAGCATACCGTATGCTTGCATGCTTGCATCATTCACTCTGCCTTGCATGCACCGGGCTCGGCGCATCATTCAAACTACATCGTATTTCAATTCCTATTTGAATACATGTATCGATTGTTGCAAATCATATGCCATATTAGATAGCCGAGCCTATTTAGTTACATTTTGCATGTGTTGCATTAGGCATTGATTAACATAGTTAGAATAATGCATTGATTTCTAATTAGCTTTTGTTTTGGCTCAGAGTACACTGTAAGTGTTTATACTTTAGCATCCTTGCATGTGTATAAGTGACTGCCATGATAGCATACTTGCCATGATGCTATTTGCTTAAGTGCTAAACTGCATGAATGCTTGTGGGTGGAGGCTTGATTGCCTAAATTAGGACAATTCATCAAATGTATGTTTTAAGCCCACTTTGCAGAGTGGCAAATCATGTTGTTTTAAGCCCACTTGAGGGTGGCAAATCCGCGCTTTAGCCTACTTGCGAGTCGCACTTTCAAACCATTTTCGAAAAAAAAAAACATTGAATTGTTTTGTTCCAAATTGAGTGATTTAGTCTATACTTGTATGCTGTGCGCATCACATAGTAAAGTTAGCTAATAACCGGAATAAGAACACATGTGTTTTGAAAAACAACATATCATGTTAGTAGAGGCCGATCTTTGATTGGGTGAGCGGGGGTGCTCATTTCAGGACCTTCCCCTCTCGTACCCAAGTTCCCGAGCCGAGGCAACTTTGGTGATGACGGACACATGGCCTTTGGCACGAGTCAGGGTTTCCTAAATTTCCCCAAAATAAAATATTTAGGTGGCGACTCTATAATCTGGCAAAGCAGTCCATGTTTGGCGCTTTTCGATTCAAAATTGAATTTTTTCAAAACGAATTGCCAGATTTGGACTCTTTGGTGATTTATCAGTCTTACAGTGCACTTTGTGAGATTAGATTCAAAATCGTGACAGGAGTCCGAACTGTAGTAGCTAGAACCCAATTCGCGCCCTCTTCGAAAGAGGGGTGCGCGGAGAGAGTTCGGGCGGTCTACAACCACCCTTAAGACTTGGGCGCCTCACTCTGAACACTTGAAGATGAAATGTTACACAGTGCAATCATTCGATTTCTTCAGCAAAAGGCTTCGGTTTCAAGCTTTAAAACCTAAACCTTGTTGTAGCTGGTTTTTCGTTGCTCCTCGGAGGGGTTTAGTCTCCTTGGATACGATAGCCCTACAGTTCGAACTCCCGTGGTTCTGAATCTGATTTCACGAGTGCAATGTGAAACAGGAAAACACAAAAGAGTCCAAATCTGGCAAATATTTGGAAAATCAATTTTTAATCAGAAATGCCAAAAATGGACTACACTGCCAAATTTCAGAGTCACCACCTAAATGTTTTTGGGAAATTTAGGAAACCCGTGACTTGTGCCAAAGGCCATTTATCCATCAACACCAAAGTGTCTCGGCTCGAGAACTTAGGTATGAGAGGGAAAGGTCATGAATTGAGCACCCCATTCACCCGATCAAAGATCGGTCTTTTCTAATCATGATGTGATTTTTATGTACAGTTTATGCTCTTGTTCTGATTATTATGCTATCTTTACTATGTGATGCACACCAGTATAGACTAACTCACTCACTTTGGAATGCTTTGATTTCATGTTTGTTTGAAAATTGTTTTGAATATGCGCCACCTGAAAAAGTGAGCTCACATGTACATTTAACCAAATTATCCCAATCTAAGCAAATTAGCCTTCATCCACTGGCATTCAAGAGATATATCAAGCATGCACTTAGCCTTATAGCAGATATACTGGATATGATAACACTAACACACATGCAATATGCTAAAACAAGAAATGCTCACCTAGTACTCCGAAGCAAGCCAAAGAAAGATAAAATAATTAGAAAAATGCGTGTTCCTAAATATGCAAATGACTAATGCAACACATACAAAATGAAATTAATAGGCTTGACTACTAGCACGGCAGGTGAGTCAATTCAAGGCATATGAATCGATGCGAGTCGTGGGAAATGCTAAGGAAAACATGATGCTATACAACCAGGGTAAGCGGATAAATAAAAGGGAGAAAGAAATCAGGGTTGAAAGACATACACAAATATTACAAGTGTGCCCTCATGCAAGAGGGTCCGAACGTCCAAGTGTCTGAATTAACTAATTATTACAACACTAAAATTAATTAATTAAGCTAATTAACTAGCTATTACAAATCCAAATAAACCTAATGAATTAATGATAAGATATTACTATTAAAACATTACATTGAAGGACGGAAGGCGAAGAGCCACGCGCACACAAATGAGAACGACCTCCTGGAAACTCTCTGTTTTGCAGCCAGAATCTGTTTTGTCTGCTGTGAAAAAATTAACAACACCGCCGGTCCCAAGCCCGGGTTAAGGAGGGTTATGTGTTAGGTAGCCAACAGCCAACACATAAAAAAAGTAGCCCAGATCCCTTATGACAATGAATCCTACTTTGAATCATTTAAGTGCTAGGTTGTTCCCCTCAAGTGACGCGTTGCGTTTGCCTCTAGATGTTTCGAAAAGTGAGCAAGGGGTGCCGCATAGACGCCTGGGTGTAGTGAAAAATGAGCAAAGGTTCCCATATTTTTCTGGACTAGCATGGGCAAAGAAGCTAATCCAAGACTATAGGTTTAGGGTAGCCACTTGGGACATAGGAACCTTAACTGGTAAGACGATGGAATTGGTAGATGTTATGATTAGGAAAAGAGTTAGTATAGCTTGCGTACAAGAAACTAAGTGGACGGGTGAGAAATCTAGGGAAATTGAGGATATTGGTTTTAAACTGTATTATAGTGGTAAGGATAGACGTAGGAATGGGGTAGGAATCATAATTGCTAAGGGTCTTGTGGAGAATATAGTGGCAGTCATTAGGAAAGGAAATAAGATTATGTCAGTTAAACTAGTTATTGGTGGGAATATAGTGAACGTTATTAGTGTATACGCCCCTCAAGTAGGATTAGATGATCAGACTAAAAGGGATTTTTGGGAGAAAATGGATGAGATCTTACAGGAGATACCCGTGGAAGAGAACCCGGTTATAGGTGGAGATGTTAATGGCCATGTAGGCATAGATAAACTACGCTATGAAAATGTGCATGGTGGATACGGTTTTGGTGACAGAAATGAGGCTGGAGAGAGTATCTTAGATTTTGCATTGGCTTTTGACGTGGTGGTAGCCAATACTATGTACAAGAAGAGGGAGGAGCATTTGATAACCTTTAAGAGTGGGTCAATTAAGAGCCAAATAGATTACTTCTTAGTGAGAAAAGTGGACCACCTAAAATGCAATGATTGTAAGGTGATTCCTGGAGAGAGGTTGGCCTTTCAACATAGGATTTTGGTACTAGATTTATGTTTTAGAGGGCAATACCAAGTTAGGAAGGATGGTGGGCGTCGTAGGACGAGATTGTGGGACCTAAAATGGGATAAACTAGAAATATTTAAGAATAGAATGGATAAGGAAGGTACTTAGGAGTTGGAAGATGATGTTAACACTATGTGGTTGTAGACACCCCATTTTTCACCGCCCTTAAGACTTTAGCGCCACTGATCATTTACTTGGTGATGAAAGATGTGCAGTGCAGAGATTCGATTTCTTCAGCAAGAGGAGCTTCAAATCCCAACATCACACCCCTTTTTGGGCCAAAACCTTTTGACTAAAATGATTTTGAGACCTTAAAACCCTCTCTTTCTAAGTATTTTTGAAAAAGTTTCTACGATGCTCCGAGGTCCGCATTTTGTTAAATGTTGCACTTTTCGGTAAACTGAGCAAGAACAAAGTGGAAATGAATGAAAGAGAGGTGAACTCTTTGAAAAATCTTTCAAAACACCTTATTTAGGGGTTTGGAGTTGAAGAAAATGGGAGAGGGGAGAAGAAAACTAGTTGAGGAGAAGTTCGGCATGAATCTGGATAGGATTGAAACTGAGCAGTCTTCACTAAAATGAGCATAACTGTTTCCACAGTTGGAATTTTGATGTGAGGCTGCCACCATTGGAAATAAGACTTCCAAGGCTACAATTTAGGCTCACGAATGACCTGAAAATGGGTCCAGATGAAGGAGATATGTCCATTTGAAGTCGGGCCCAAAAAGCATATTTTTCTAGCCAACCAGAGGTGAAGGATGCTAGCCATAAATGGGATTTTCTGGCCATGTGCCGGCCATGAATGGCCTATGCTGACCCCATGCCATCCAAGGGTGACCGATGTCGGCCAACAATGATCAAGTGCCGGCCATCAATGAAACAGTGCTGGCCATTGATATAAAAAAGAAGATTTTTTCAGATATTTGTTCTCCAGCTGTTACAGCTATCCCTTTTGGGATATTTTTGACCAAGGCTCACATTCTTCTATATATAGAGGGCCTTCTCTAGTTTTTTAAGTGTGAGAAATATTTGACGAGTGAAATATTTTGAGGAGTCTCTCTCTCCACATTTCTCTCTCTCTACACTTCTCTCTCTCTTGAACCTTAGTGCATACAAGTGTAGATACACTTCTCCTTTGCCTATACATCCTTGATCAAAGTTGTTGATCTTTGAGCTGAGGTTCTACAAGGTCTTCTTGGAGCGCCTTAAGGTGGTTTTGACTTGGTTTTGTGGCCTAAAGTTGTGTTGTGCTTCAAGAGGTATAACTCTCTCCCTTTTAGCTTGTTTTAAACACTTGCTTTGCCATCTTTTTCCACCATTTCAAGGCTGGTTTTGGCATGTAAAAAGTTCTGTTTTTCAGTCCTAAAAGGGGTGGTTTGAGCCTTTGTGAATTAGGGGGTTATCCCCCATTTTTTGCTCTTTAGCTTGTTAAGCTTTTTGCACCATTTCTCATCACCTTCAAATCAAACTTTTTGGGCCTTTTTACTACTGAAACTCATAGGTTTTTTAGTGACAAAAACCATGTTTTGAGGTCCAAAATAGGAGGGGTTGGCCTCCCCTCGTGTCTTGTTTGCATGAGTAGATAGCCTAACATGTGAGCATGTTTTTCTACCATTTAGTGATTTGATCTCAGCATGTTTTTGCTACTTTTTTTGACCTACTTTAGCTCTATTTTGAGCTGGTTAAGTCACTTGAGGTTTGCTTTGTATGCTTGTAGTGCAATGGTGCTTAATAATCTAGTTTGTGCTATGCATTAGCCTTTCATTCTAGCCTTTGGTATCTTAATTCAAGCATGTTTTGGACTCTATTTTGACATGTTTCAACTCTATTTTTGGCTGGTTTGGTCACTTGTTGCTTGCTTCTTGCACTTGTAGTGTAATTGTGCTTACTAGCCTAACATGCCTAATGAGTTAGCCTAACTTTCTAGCTTGTGTTAGCTTGACTCCAGCACATTTTTGCTAATGTTTTGACATGCTTTAACTCTGTGTTGAGTGGTCTTGGTCATATGACTCATGTTTTGTATGGTTGTAGTGTGAAGGCCTTTACTAGCTTTGTGTTTTAAGGCCTCTAACATGCTTTGCTTGTGTTGTTTGCATGCCATAGCATCATTTAGCATGTAATTTCAGAGCATATACCTCTGTCACACTCTCACATATTCACTATTTCATTGCTTTTGAGAGTTGTCCTTTATGCCTTGCTTGCGAGCCAATTTGTGCGCATGATTTTCTTGCCTTTTAAGCTTCTATTTCTGCATGACTTAGCCACTGATTTCGCATGTATAAGCTCTATCTAGAGCTGGTTTGGTCATTTAAGCTTGATAATGCATGCCTCCAGTGTAATGTTCTTCACTAGCTTCAATGCTTTTGGCTCTTAACATGTTGTGCATATGTTGATTGCATGATTTTGTGTCTTGAGCATGCCATTTTAGCACTGAAATATTTGCCACCTCCCTCCATTCCTCACTTTTTAATTTGCTTTTGAAAGTGGTTTTGAGCCCCTTGTTGGCTTAAGCATGAAATTGAGGCATTCATGCCTAATGGTTTTAATCCTCCCTTGAGGATTTCCACTAACCAACAGCGTGAGACCTCTTTCCTGCTCAAGGCACTTGTGGCTTAGGCTATCTTTCCAATTAGAGGAGTTTCACATTGGACTTAACCGGTTAAAGGACTAATTGGTATGCTAAAATGTGTAAACAAGAATTGAATCAAGTAAAACATGACTAAGTTAAGCATTGTTGTGCTGCATTGCATTGTGTTCAATCGGACGTTATATTGAACACAAGGAAGATTGGCCCATTTCATACTTGAAGTGATGAAATGAGCCAATCTCCTTTGTCTCCATCACTCTTGATCATGCATGATAGAGTGGTGGTACTTAGAGTCTTGTTTTGTGCATTGATTGAAAGTGTACAACTTGGATCCTTGACCATCATGCATTGAAAATGCTTGATTGGTGGTTTTGGATCCAAGAGTGCCACTCCTTTGATGTTTTGAGATGACAAGGAGCGGCACAGTACAGACATGTCCTTGGAAAACCCTCATTTTTCCTCTATTTGTGCTTTGTTGCAGTTTGGTAACTCAGCGCACCAGTGGCCGGCACGGGTACATTGATGGCCGGTAGTGCTTCATCATTGGCCGGCAGTGCCTCTCTTTGGTCGGCAGGTGGCCGGCAGCAAGAACTCATGTGTCCTCAACATTGAATTGGTAAGGTGGTGTAGAGAGTTCTTGGAGTTACCCTGCAAACAAAGCCTCTCAGAAGCAACCCGGTGGGCTTTTCGGGACGAAAACCGAGGCATGCATCTTCTAATTTCCAAACAGAGCTAAGGCAGTGTTGTTTAATGCTTTACTTGTTAGTTAGCATGGTTTTGTAATTTAATTAATTAGTTTGTTAATTAATTGATTGTTGTAATAATTAAGTAGCTTAGCTTAGCTATTTCTTTAATTTGTTGTGTAATAATTAGTCTAATTAGATTAGTTTAATTAGCTTAGCTTAGTGTAGCTTAGCTTTTTTATTCGGACCCTCCTTCGCGAGGGCATAATGTTGTAATAAGTGTGCATGCATGTGTGCATGACTTCCAACCCCACGTCTTTGTTTCTTTTATTTAACCGCTTTCGATGGTTAGATTAGGGCATATTTTGATTAGCATACCTTATGCTTGCATGTTTGCATCATTCATTTGTCTTGCATGCACCGGGCTTGGCGCATCATTCAAACTGCATTGTATTTCACATACCTATTTGAATACGTGTTTCAAAGCATGTTATCAAATTGTTGCATTCATATGCCATCTTAGATAGCCGAGCCTATTTAGTTGCATTATTGCATGTGTTGCATTAGGCATTTTGGTATAGTTAGGAGTCATGCATTTTTCTAACTAATTTTCTATTTTGGCTTGAAGTACACTGTAAGTTTTACGCTTTAGCATACTTGAATGAGTGGGAGTGTTGCCATGTTTAGCATGCTTGCCATGAGGCTATGTGCTTGTGTGATTAACTGCATGAATGCCTGTGGATGAAGGCTTGATTACTTGAATTGGAACAATTCATCAAATGTGTGTTTTAAAGCCCACTTTACGAAGTGGCAAAATCATGTTTTAAGCCCATCATGTTTGGTGGCAAATTCGTGCTTTAGCCCACTTGAGAGTTGCACCTTCAAACCATTTTCGAAAACAAACATGAGTTGTTTTGTTCCAATTCTCGCAATTTTATTCTATACTTGTATGCTGTGTGCATAACATAGTAAGTTAGTCTAATAATCAGAACATGAACACATGTGTTTATAAAACAACATATGATGTTTAGTAGAGGTCGATCTTTGATCGGGCTAGCAGGGGTGCTCATTTTAGGACCTTCCCCTCTCGTACCCAAGTTCCCGAGCCGAGGTAACTTTGGTGATGACGGACACGTGGCCTTTGGCACGAGTCAGGGTTTCCTAAGTTTTTCAAAAATAAAATATTTAGGTGGCGACTCTGTAATCTGGGAAAGCAATCTAGTTTTGGCATTATTTGATTTAAAATTTGATTTTCCAAAAAATGATTTGCCGGATTAGACTCTTTGGTGTTTATCAGTGTCGCATTGCACTTTGTGAGATTAGATTCAGAACCGTGACAGGAGTCCGAACTGTAGGATGACCAATTCGCGCCTCTCCGAAAGGGGGGCATGCGAAAAAAGTCGGGTCTACAGTGGTACTCGATGGCCAACTGTATCAGGAGAATCTCAAGGGAAGTGCTTGGAGAGTCAAAAGGAATGGGACCCAACTCTAGGGAAGCTTGGTAGTGGAGGGAAGAGGTTCAAGTGGCAGTTAAGGCAAAAAAAGAGTGCTTTTAAAAATTGGCTGAATGATAGAACTGAGGGAAACCTTAAGAACTATAGATTGGCTAATAAGGAGGTCGAAAAAGTTGTGAGGGAGGCTAATTTGAAAGCTTATGGTGACCTATACACTAGACTAGATAGTAAGGAGGGAGAGAAAATGGTATACAAACTTGCTAAGATACAGGAGAGAAAAACAAGAGATTTTAATCAAGTTAAGTGCATCAAGAGTGAGGATTCTAAGGTATTGGCGAAGGATGAAGAGATTAAGGAAAGATGGAAGAACTATTTTGAGAAACTATTAAAGGAGGAACATGGAGGTATGGCAATATGGGAAGAAATAGCCAGTAATACGATAAACCAAGACTATAGGTTCTATCGCAAGATTAGGAACTTTGAAGTGGAGATTGCATTTAAGAAGATGAAATCAAATAAGGCTTTAGGACCCGATGATATCCCTATTGAAGCTTGGAAGTGTTTGGGTAAAAAAGGGGTTGCTTGGTTAACAAGGTTGTTTAGCAAAATTTTGTTGACTAGGAACATGCCAGATGAGTGGAGGAAGAGTATTTTAGTGCCAATATATAAGAATAAAGGAGATGTCGAAAATTGCCACAACTATAGAAGAATCAAGCTAATGTGTCATCTAATGAAAGTGAGGGAGAGGGTGATGGAATGCCGATTGTGAGATATAACAGGGGTGTCAGAGAATTAATTTGGGTTTATGCCTGGCAGGTAAACAATGGAAGAGATCTTTCTTTTGAGGAAAGTAATAGAAAAGTATAGAGAAAAGAAAAGAGACATTCACATGGTGTTTATCGACCTTGAGAAAGCATATGATAGAGTGCCCCGGGATAATGTGGTGGGTGTTAGAGAAGAAAGGGGTGACAAATGAAAGGGTGGTGACCACTATTAGATCGCCTGCTGGAGAGACAAATGAATTTTATATCATTGCAAGGTTACACCAAGGATCTACCTTAAGTCCTTATCTTTTTGCTTTAGTTATAGATGAGTTGACGAGAAATATTCAGGATGACGTGCCATGGTGTATGCATTTTGAAGACGATATCGTGCTAGTGGATGAGACTAGAGAAAAAGTTAACACAAAGTTGGAGATTTAGAGAAAAGCTCTTGAATCTAAAGCATTCCGGATAAGCAGAACTAAGACAGAGTACATGGAGCATAAATTTAGTAACAGTAGGAATGAAAATAGAGAAGAAGTGAAGATTGAGAACCAAGAACTATCTAAGTGTGAGCATTTTTGTTATTTACGGTCAAATATCACAACAGTGGAGAAGATTGATGCGGATGTGGCCAGTAGGATTAAGGCGGGATGGTGTAAGTGAAGAAGTGCGTCTGGGGTATTGTGCGATAAACAAATACCCACTAGACTAAGAGGTAAGTTCTATAGGACGACTATTAGACCAGCGATGTTGTATGGGACAGAGTGTTGGTTAACCAAGAAACAACATATAGATAAGATGAGTGTGGTTGAGATAAGGATGCTAGGGTGGATGTGTGGCAAGACTAGACAAGACAAAATTAGGAGTGAGTGCATTCGGGAATGGGTAAAAGTAGCACCGATAGAAGATAAGTTGAGAGAGAATCAATTGAAATGGTTTGGTCATATTCAACGGAGACCAATAGAGGTAGTAGTGAAGAGATGCGATGATGATGTAACGGTAGATGGAAGTGTTAGGGGACGGGGTAAGCCTAGATTAACGTTGGCTACCGTTGTAAATAGAGATATGGATCTACTTAGTTTGACTAATGAAATGGTCTTTGATAGGGCCGTGTGAAGAAGAAGGATTCATGTAGACAACCCTATTTGATGGGACTTAAGTCTTGGTTTGGTTTTGCCCCTGCTTGTCTGAAATGGAGTGGACAGCCGGCCTTGAAAAGTGGTCGGTCGGATTGAAGGCCGACCACTATTTTTGGGCTCTGCCCTACTTCAACAGAATGGAAACAGAGTACAAACAGAGTGTTTCCAGAGGATGTTTGTCCTCTCTGCCACTCCCTTTCATGAAATTGGTCGAGGGAGGAGTGGAATCGGTCCACAAATCATCAATATTCGCAAGATTGTTGCATGATGATCTATGAACCAATAGGAAAAAAAGGTCGATGACATGAAATGAAAGACCAACAACACCTCTTTCTTATCATGGAGTTACCTCAAAGAAAGCGGTGGATTGCTCCTTGAACCATTAAGCATCACTAAGAGTATGTAATGATTCAAGACTCAATGGGTTCAATTGACGTTTGATTAACCCCGACGTGATTTTATTGTCTTGTGCCTCTTTTAGTCCAATTTTATTAGCCCTTTTTCATTACCTTTCCATTCTTTAATCATTTTGTCCAAAGGAGATAATTACATCCACTAATGAAGAGAAGTGTCAAACAAGAAGTTGCTCCTAGCATGAGAAAGATGTAATGCCTTAGTAATGAACCTCCGAAGAGATTAAATCATTAAGTATGGAAGGTCTCTTTTGCATGCCTTAAACAACAATTGTTTGAAACAACTCTAAAAAAAAGGAAAGAAAATCAAGAAAGGAGGGAGGTTGCAAAGATGATTATTGCAAGTGTAAGCATATGTATGAAAACTATGAAATAAAGGCTATCAACTCAAATAGGTTGGTGTCTAAGACCTAAACCACCAAACCTATGAGGACTTACAACAACACAAGCCTAACATTCAAAGCATGAATGAAGTAAACACATCAAAAGAGTCCCAACAACAGTAAAACAGTGTTGGAATTACTTTGAAAATGCTAAAAAAAAAGTAAGCAAAATGGAATAGAATAAAAACTAGTAAGCAAGCCTAAGAAGGGGTGGCTAACCCCTTCACTTTTTGGACCTTAAAACCACATGTTTTAGCCTCTGAAAACTCAAAAAATCAGTGACCAAAAGTAGAGAAATAAGTGGGAAACATAAGGACAAAAGCTTATGGAATAAGGTTCAAGAAAGGGTGGTTAACCCCTCTACCTTTGGGAGCTTTAAATCACAAGTTTCAGCCCACCAAAATAAGTATAAAAACAATAAGAAAAAGATGGGAGAATAGTGGTTTAAGTAAGGCAAAAGTTATACCTTTGAAAACAAGACACTCTTTTGTTCACAAACTACAAGATGCTCACTCTCAAGGGTTGAAATTTCAGCTCAATAACCTCAGCAAAGAGCCTTAAAATATTGGTTTATGTATATTGCAAGATAGAGAGGGAGAGTGTTTTACAAGTTTTGGGCTCCTTGAGAATTTTTCTATCCTAAAACCATAAGGGATGGTCAAGTATATATAGAAAAACAGGTGCCTATATCAGAAATATCCGTATTGAGCCAGTGGTGCAGTGCATGCACACGGGGGGACAACTGGCAGTAAAATATCTGCCAGTCGAGAAGCCTGGCCGGCCAGCTAGGTAGGGGACGGCCGGCCACTGATTTTTGGCCAGCCGACCACTTGTCGGCTAGTAGGCCTCTGAGTGGTCAGGCTAGAAAAAAATTATGTTTTGATCCAAAGGAGGTACAAGATTCTAGGCTTTGAAACTCAAAACTGAGGCTTCTTGCTGAAGAAATTGAATGTTTGCACAGCATACTAATTCATCATTGAGTGTTCACCATGAGGCACCCAAGTCTTATGGGCTGTAAAAAATGGAGTGTCTATAGTTGCCCCTCTTTGACAAAGCTCAAAGTCATGAAATGACGTGAGTGAATGTCAAAATCTGAAGACGGCCCATTTAACAAGGCCATAAGACTTGGGCAAGCAATCAAAATGCAAATGTAGTTGGTTAAACCCGAGGGTTGCCTATCTATCCCTTTGCAATGAATCAAATCAGCATAGTTTAGGGACAGAATGCAACATGATATAATATAATTTGATGCAATAGTTAAGAACATAGTCATGCATACCGCCCAGAAATTATGAAAATGAGGTTCAATACAATGCAACAATTGAAACCATAAACAAGCATACCGCCCAAAAATTATAAAGAAAGTGGGCATAAGCTACACTACGTATCACATAGAAAGGTTGTAGAGAAACAAGCTTAACTATGCTTCCACAAAGAAAGGTTAACAGGAAACAGTCCTAATTAATTCTTCCGTGTAGAAAGGTTGACAAGAAACAAACCTCACAACACTTCCGCGTAGAGAGGAACAAGAACAACCCAAACTACACTTCCGCGTAGAAAGGTTAACAAGAAACAAACCAAACTACACTTTCGTGTAGAGAGGTTAACAAGAAACAAACCAAACTACCTTTCCGCGTAGAGAGGTTAACAAGAAACAAACCAAACTACGCTTCTGCGTGGAGAGGTTAACAAGAAACAAACCAAACTACACTTCCGTATCGAGAGGTTAACAAGAAACAAACCAAACTACACTTCCGTGCAGAGTGGTTTATAAGAAACAAACCAAAGTACACTTCCACATAAAGAGGTTAACACAAGGAGTGTGATGCATATGGACGCAACATAATGTGATATAACTGATAAGAAATATGATGCGATGCATGTTTCATGCTATAATAGGCAACACAATTGAAAAACAAAAAGAGGTATTTGGAAAACACCTCATAAAGATCTCTGGCTTACCATTCGGAGGTCCTCAAATGCCCAAAAAGGATACAACTTGCTCAAACCCGAGGTAGCATATTCGAAATCACATTTCAAAATTTTCTGAAGTGAAAACAAACTCAAATTCTTCAATTCTTCACTTTAGGATGCATACAAGACCCTCCATACGTACAATATGCAAAGGTCTCAGCAAAAACCAACTCTGGACTAGCTGTAGGGCCGGCCGGCCACATACCTAGCCGGTCGGCCACTCGATAGGATTTCGGGGGTATTTTTGAGTTTTCAACCCGTAACCTCTTTAAAACATAACCAAAGCTCATTTTTTGACACAAAACCTAACCGAAATGACTCCCCCTATCTCTCTAGGTGTTCTCTCTCTCCTTTCTCTCTCTCTCTCTCTAGATTTATGCTTTATATATGTTACCCAATGCCCCACGTAAACTTTTTTCGTAAAACACCTTTGGCCCTCAACGTTTTGAACTGATTGGATTTTGTTTTGGTTGAGTTTTTGTGTTTTTCATTTCTTTGGGCATATTTCCCTCGTGTTTTTTCTTGGGTTTCGCACTTTTTTTCCGAGTTTTGACTTTTTCTTTCTTTTTCTCTCTCCTAGGGTTTGACTTTTGACATTTTTGCCCTTTTCCCCTCATTTTTCACCATTTTCACCCACCACCGACTATCTTCACATGGTGGACGACCTTCCTCATGAAGGTGCCCCTCTTGAGATACCCGTACTTCCATATGTTGCAAAGGTCAAAGAGCCTATGGCTGATGAGACTGGCGGGGGGGCGGAGGACATTGTCGCCAACATTGAGGTGGATGAGATATACCCTCCTGATCATGAGCCAGAGTTGCCACCACTGAGGGTGAGACCCTTTGACCTGGCCACTTACCATCCCCGGACCCATGCAATGGCCCCTAGGGGGATGCTGTGGTTCAAGGATTTTTCCATGGGCCTTCCCGTGGATGTCCTGTTGAGGGAGTAGACCTCTCATCTTTCTCATGACGCCTATGAGGTAAAAAATTTACTTTCCTACACTTTGCTTGTCTTGCCATTTCATTACCGCATTTCATTCTGTTACACATCTAACATACTCCTCTTTCCTTTTTAACATAAGGTGTCGCTCTTTCCTAGAAAGGATATGGGGCTGTGACAGCGAGGGATTGGTACCAAGAGCTCCTCGTTCAAGTCCGCAAGCTTGTAGACGAGGCAGGCTTTGGCCCATTCTGCTTCAGGCTCTCATGACTATTGGCCAACTAGGCCTTGCTCGGAGCTTTGGTGGAGAGGTAGTGCGACACAACCAACTCCTTCTATTTCTCTTCCACCGGGGAGATGACGATGACTCCTTACAACTTTTCGATGATCACTTGTTTGAGAGTAGAGGGTGATCCAATCCCTTTCGACCTCGACTTGGGCCAGTGTGGGGCGGCTTAGATTCACATGCTCGTTGCACGCCCTCCCCTGGATAGGCCGGCCATGGTTCGATATAGCTGGTTTTATGATCGCTTCCATAGGAGTCATCTAGAGATGCATGAGGAGATCAAGTAGTACACCCGGGGCTTCTTGATCTATGTCCTCGGTACCACCTTATTTGTGAACAGGTGGAATACTGTCGGTCTGTATCTGTTGAGTGCCCTCTAGTACTGCTCGGGTCAGATTCTATGATTGGGGTAGTGTTGGCCTCGCCACCCTATATGGCTATATGAGCTCCAGTTCCCACAAGAAGGGGAACATGGTTAGAGGCTACTAGCAAGCTTGGGAGGTACGCACTACACTTTCAATTTCAGTTTTTTTGCTTGTTTCTTATGATTTCTGCTTTGCACTTTCTGGCTTTATCTCTGTTCATACATTGTCCTTTTTGCTTTGCACTTTCTATCTTTATCTCTGTTCATATATGTTGACTCACACAAAAGATCTCTCCTAGTAGCTATGGATCTATGCTTATTTCTCTGTCCTTGCCCCAGTTTCGAGAGATGAGGTAGAGTCAGTCATACGTTAATCCCGACAGTACGACGATAGATGCCACCCCAGGCACCGCGACGATACCAGTTTTGCCTACAACTACCGATATTTTGACACGGTGACGACTTGCGAGGTAGTTTGAAACTCATACACATTTCATTCCATTATCATACTTTGATCCACTTTGTGACAACTAACGTCAACTAACAATTGTGAATTCTCTATTTGCAGATCACATGGTAGCCCTGGTCGATGATGTCGGCCGAGATACGGGATTAATATGCCAGGTCTTGGGCTACCTCCTGATTTTAGATCTTGTTGAAGGGTCCATTTTGCCGGACTTGGTATTTAGGAGAGTGGTTCATGTGCTAGACCTTGGGCCTACCTACTCCCGTTGTTCCTGCTCCACCTCCATCAAATATGAGGACAATTGATAGCCTTCCAGTTGAGGCTATCATATAGTTCATGGCTGGGCAAGATGTTGATTTCTTCCGTGGGGTCAGAGACTATACTAAGTTCATTAGGACTCATCTCATGCCATCCCTATCCAGAGTTCATGTGGGAGGTGCTGCTTATGCACCTATGGCTGGAGGTGTTGCTTGTGCGGTCGAGGCTGATATTGGTGGAGCCCCTCCTACTATGCACGTAGCTGGTTGGTTAGCGATTTCAACTGCTATCCCATGCTGCCGGCCGAGTGAGACGGCCTATCAGATTCCGATAGAGCCGCCGGAGGAGAAGCATGAGTATGTTAGGAATCTTGACGCACAACAGATATGGACCTTACTTTATAGTTGGCATTTCACATTCCCCTTTTGGATACTGATTGTTCAGACTCACTTGCAGGCGTCTATGGAGTATGTAGACAGCCTTATCGGGTTGGTCGCTTCACAAGTCTAGATGGTACGGAGGAGAGAGACATTGCTGGCTCTCCACGGTCACCAGATATCCTTTCTTTTCTTATTCATTTAACTGCTTACCCATACTGTTATGCACCACATTGTGGCAATATTCCATACTCATATTGAATCTGCACATCATACTGTACTAATATGCCATACTCATACTACCTCTATATCATACTCATATTGTATATATTCTGCATTATACCCATACTTTATTGACATATATACTTGTACTGAATCTGCATCATACCCATACTGAATTTGTATTCTGCATCATACTCATACTGTATTCTAATACTCTGATTCTTGTTTTTAGGCTCTACCTAAACCAGTGGCACCAGCGGTGCCAGCAGTATCTCCTCCAACAGTGAGGAGATGAGGCAGACAGGCCCCAGCTCACAGTAGAGGCGGGGGCGCTTGGGGTCAAAGCAGAGAGTCTGAGGCAGAGGAGACATCCTTCTTCTCAGAGCCGATTCTGAGCAGAGACGCCGTCGAGACCAGTAGTACTAAGGAGGTAGCTAGTGGGTGTTTTGAGTCTGAGAGTAAGGATGACGATGCCGGCTCAGGGTCATGGACTAAAGAGGAAGGTGACAGCTCCGGGTCGGGGAGTGGAGAGGATGATGACAACTTTGCGTCCCGCTCTTCTAATGATAGTGGCACTGACGGTGATAGTGCCCTTGAGTCCCCTTCTCGGAAGAGAACAGAGAGGGCCTCTTGAGCTTGATACGACTGACACCTCTTTTGCTCTTTTCTTTTGTTTTGGTAGTTCAGATAGGTCTTTACTTTTGTTTTCAAACACTTGTACTCCCTCTTTTGTGAAAACTATGATCGAGGTAAAACCCTACAATTTTATAAAAGGAGTTTTATTTTGCAGCTTGAGAATGGCACCACACTTGCATAAAATTGATTGTACTTTGAATTTTGAGACTAAAAATGCTTGTATTTGAACGGTGTTCATAATTGGATATTGAGCCGACAACTGACCGAAAATACGAAATACAACTCGATAAATGAAAAACAAACTGAAAAACAACCAAAACACAGCTATTTACAATTACTGAAAACAAAAGACTCAAAACAAGACCTTAAACAAAAAAGACCAGAGCAAAACACTGTTGCCTAGATGCCTAGCTAACAGATCTGGTCGACCGGCCACCTGAACGGACGGCTGGCCAAGTGTTGTGGTTGGACAGCTGATATCCACTTACACAACCTTATCCTCTATAAAGGGTCTTCTTTCATTGTTTCTTCAACATAATATCAACCTTGCTACTGTTTTCTCTAAAAATGGAGATATTTCTTGCCGAGAGGCTCAAAGATTGGGTAGCCACTTTGGATGGCACGAAAAGGTTAAATTTCTGAGGTTTCGGTATAAACTCTCTTTTTTCGTTTAGCCGTACTTAGCTTTGTTTTCCATTCCTTTACGCCACGGTCTGATGTTGGGAACCGGTTACACATGTGTTTCACTTCGGAGCACAAGAAATGTGTCCAACTCTTGAAGAGTTTCAAGCATTAATAGGGTCCTGGCATGATGAAGAGATTATACCCCAGCCCCGTTTTGGCCATGCACGGGCTCTAGAATGATTGTGCAATCTTACTTTACACGAGGCTCAATCCCTAGCTCATGACGGGGAGCTAGATATACCCAACTTGATTCATTGGTTTTTGGGCATTGGAGACAGAGTTAACATTCTCTGACAAGGTTATCATCAACATGCCTTATGTTTGTGTTTGTTTGCATACTTTCTTCTTGCCCCTAGTTTCTATAGAGGCAGCATTAGGTTAATCAAAGTGGCCCAATATCTGAAAAAGGGTAAGAGTTGCATTGGTTTGGCACTGGTCGAGACTTTGATAGGTTTGGATGCCTTTCATCGGCAAGAGAGCACTCGGTTTACAGGGAGTTTGCTGCGTCTGCAGGTATTGTTTCCCTCCCTTTCTTATTTATGATTTCTTACATCACTCAGGCACTCATTCTCTATTTTATTCTCAAAGCCCTTTCCTTACTTTTCCTTTCAACGTACATCTCTCTATTCTTTAATCTCTCTTATTTTTCATCTCTTCCCAGGTGTGGTTAATGGATAAGATGAAAGTAGTGGACCCTTGTCCCGAGTATTTAGCCAGAGCTTACTTCTTATATCTGCAGTTGGTGGACTTTCCCACAGAGGGATTGTGGTGCGACTGGATGTGTAGAAGGTTTACGGCTAACATTACTTGGCGTTGCCCCTAGCTCAATGTGGCTGAGATGGGCTACAGCATGTCGTGACAACTGGGTATACAGTTGATTGGCCTTACGAACTGTGTGTTCTATTTTCCATTCCAGTTGAGACTCTAGTTTGGATACGATCAGACCTGTCCGATGGAAGGGGTGAAATACTTGGCGCCATTTCTAGTTCGTGCTTCGCAGTTGACTCAGTGCCTCATTGTTTGGAAGATGAGAGATTTGGCCCCTACTGTTAGCTTCAGTCACATCCTTTTTGGCAAATGCTTGGCTTGGCTCGAGGACGACGCATAGGTTTGGCCAACTTTTGCGGCAGAGACTTCCACGAATGCGAGCAGAAGATATATGACCACCTGACTTATATGTGCCCCTAATTTATTGCTTTGACTTTTCTTTTCATGTTTTATGATGTAAAAACAACTTTGATTTAATTAGAGAGTTGGAGAATGTACTTGTATTAAAATCAATGGAATTAAAGTTAAGAGTACTGAAAGTTTTCCTTTGTGGTCTAAAGAATGGCTGTGTTGTAAAAGAATAAAATTTTGAGAAAATCAATTAATCAAAACTTTTCAAAACAATTTTCGGAAATGGTCACTACCTGACACACATGAAATCAGTCCTTAAGACATATAGCCCCAAATCAGAAGATCATAACTTCCCACAACTGCATTCACCATCACTGCTCGACATTGCAATCGGCCCTTTTACTAAATGAAGGTAACACCACTAAGCTAGAAGACGATGGGCAAAGATGGCCTGATCAAACAGATGGACAGGATAGTTGAGTTGGGGATGGTTATGGCTGAACTTCAGGATGAAGTTGCCTATATATCCCAAAGATGGGAATCAAGCCTTACGTAGTTCAGTTAGGGTTTACTCGAGTATTAACTCTCTTCTTTTGCGCTCTAACTTTTGGCAAAACCGTTTTCCGACCTTGCGAGCTCAGTTTTTCTTGTTTTCAATTTTTCATGCTCTAACTTTTGCGTAGGTCGCCCTTTTGAGTTTTCGGCCCAGCAAGCCTCTCAGGGATAGTATTTCTTCAATTTGTCCATATTAATCGGTTTGCGAAAACTCCAAGCCATCTAAATCCATAAGGATAATTGCTCTTTCTGACCAGATAGATTTGATGATACAAGAACCAATCAAATTGGGTCTGAACTTGGCCCTAGGGTTATGGATGGGAGCTCGGTTGTCTCTCAGCACCATATATCCTTCGTTGAGGTTTCTGGATTTGACTTTCTTATGGAAGGCCCTGACAATTTTGCGTTGATATCCTTGGATGTGATATAACGCCTTCTATCGCCTTTCGTCAAACGACATCAATTCTTCCAACCTGTTCTGCTACCAATCTGCCTTCGCTATTTGACACTCAGCCATAATTCGCAGCAACTCAATCTCAATTAGCAAAATAGCTTCCATCCCGTATACCAGTGAATAAGGGGTTGCCCTTGTGGATGTTCGAATCGACGTCCTATAACCCTAGAGTGCAAAACGCAGTTTATCTGGCCAGTGTTAGTAAGTCTCAACCATCTCTCGCAAGATGTTCTTGACATTCTTATTGGTGGCTTCAACGGCTATGTTGGTCTGTGGTCTATATGTTGATGACAAAAGCCACATTATATTTCTCAAGAAAATCCACCACCTCTTTCTTGAAGTGCGAGCCGTTGTCCGAAATGATCTTATTTGGTTTCCCATACTTGCAGATAATGTTGTTTCTGATGAACTTGGCCACATGTGACACCTTCAGCACAGAATAAGACTGAGCTTTCACCCACTTGGTGAAATGGTCAATCATAACTAGAATGTACTCATGTCCATTTGAATCCATTTGGCAAGACTGCCCCGATGACATCAATTCTCCAGACTGAGAAAGGCCATGGAAAAGTCATGTTGTAAAGCTTTGACAGCGGGATGTTCGTACGATTAGCATGGATTTGGCATTTTTGGCATCGCCGAACGAAGTTGATACAATCCTCCTCTATAGTTGACCAATAATAGCCTTGCTTGAGGATCTTTTGAGCCAGTATCACCCCATTCATGTGTGCCCTACATTCTCCTCTGTGGATGGCCTCCATGAGACGCTTCGACTCCTCTTCTTCAACGCAGAGCTTGTGCATTCCCAGATTGCCTCTCTTATATAGTTTATTTTCACAAATGATGAACTGGACGTTCAAATGTCGTATTCCCCGTTTATCCTTAGCATTTGTCCCTGGTAAATACGTATCCTTTTTGAGAAAGTTCCAAATGTTGTAATACTAGGGGTTCTTGGCTTGAACCTCATCCATTGCGCCTATCATCTCATAAGTAGGTGTATACTTTTGTTCAATGATGATCGGACGCATCTTAACCCCAAGCGGTATGTCTACCATAGAGGATAGAGTTGCCAGCGCATCAGCAAACTGGTTGTTCTCTCTTAACAGATGTGTGAATGTTAGTTTTTCAAACCTTGGAATCAGAATGTCCAGGGTCTGATGATAAACCTTTATTTTCTCTTCTTTGACCTTCCAGTCTCTGTTGGCTTTAGAAACAACTAAATTCGAGTCTCCGTTGACGTCCAACCTTATTGCCTTTAGTTCTAGGGTAGCTTCCAATCTAGCGATACATGCCTCGTATTCAGCTTCATATTAGAAACTTTGAATGGAGTTTGATGGCTAGGGGTATATGGGAATCATCTGGTGCTATCAGCAACACCCCTATCCCACAACTGTATTGATTAGCTATTCCATCAAAGTACATTGTCCATGTCTACTCTTCTACTTGCAAAATTTCTTTATCTGGAAACAAATACTCTACTGCTTCATCTCCTTCCATAGGGTGGTCTGCCAAAAATTTCGCTGTTGCTCTCCTTTTGATGGACTTGCAAGTGACATACTTGAGGTCAAAGTGGAAGAGAAAAAGCAACCAACGAGCTAGCCTACCCGTAAATGCTGGTTTCTCAAAGAGATATTTGATGGGATCTAATCTCGAAACCAGAATTACGGAGTGAGCTAACAGGTAGTGTCTCAACTTCCTAGTTGCCCATACTAAAGCTAAGCAAGCTTTCTCTAGGGAAGTGTAACGGGTCTCATAATCCAGCATCTTCTTGCTCAAATAATAGATAGCCTTCTCTACTTTCTCTTTAGATTCTTGCACCAGCATGCACCCTATGGTTGAATCTATTACTGACAAATACAGGATCAGTGGCTTTTCTGGCTCTAGTGGCGACAATACAAGTGGATTTTGAAGGTACTGCTTGACCTGTTCGAAAGCAAACTGACATCGATCATCCCATCAAAACTTCTTTCCTTTCTTCAGTAGACCAACCAGTGGTTCACAAGTCAAGGTTAATTTTGAGATAAACCGCCTTATGAATTGTACTTTTCCCCAGAAAACCACACACCTCCTTTTTAGTCCTCAGTGGTGGTATTTCTAAGATGGCCTTGATTTTGGAAGGATCTACTTCAATTCCCCTCTGCATAATCAGAAATCCAGCATTTTTCTATAGTAACCCCAAAGGCGCATTTTTGTGGGTTTAACCTCAGTCTATACTTCCTGCTCTATTCAAAGAATTTTTCCAGTGCGGTGTAGTGGCCTTCTTGCTCTTTAGACTTACAATCATGTTGTCCACATACACCTCAACTTCCTCATGGATCATGTCATCCAGGATTGTGGTCGCAGCCCTCTCATATGTAGCCGCAGCATTCTTCAACCCAAAAGCCATAACTCTCTAGTAGTAGGTACCCCACGGCATGGTGAATGCAGTCTTTTCTCTATCCTCTGGTGCCATCAAAATCTGATTATACCCGGAAAACCCATCCATAAATGACAACAATGCATGGCCTGCGGTGAAATCTACTAGCTCATCAATGTGCGGCAATAGAAAGTCGTCTTTCAGACTAGCTCTGTTCAGATCCCGGAAGTCAACACAAACCCTGATTTGGCCATCCTTCTTTCGAACCGAAACGATATTGGCCAACCATGTCGAATACTCGGACACCATCAAGAATCCCACATCAATCTGCTTGGTTACCTCTTCCTCAATTTTCAGTGTTTAATCCGGATGGACTCTACGGAGTTTCTGTTTGACTGGTTGGGCCTCGGGGTCAAGAGAGATCAGGTGTTGTACAATCTCAAGATCGATTCCAGGCATGTCTTCCTAGGACCGTGCGAAAACATCTTTGAAATATTTTAATAAAGCGATTAAACGCTTGTGTTCCTCCGAAGACAATGTGGAATAGCATGTCTCCCTCCTCTCGGTCAATCAAGTTTTTCAAAGCCTGAGGAATTTTTTCCTCTTCTTTTTCATTAAAATTTTAAAAATCTTGGTCAATACAATAAATTAGTAGCACAAAGAAGTAAATGAAATCTACAGTATTCTCATTCATAAGTTTCGGCTCTTTGGTTACGATCGACTCAAAAGAAAAAAATGCAAGAGGACCTAGCTAGGACCTTGGGATCCGAGTTACCACTCTCGGAAATTCCAGAGTCAGACTCTGCAAATTACACAAAGATGAAACCAACTACCATTCCAAACTACCCACGGGCCAAAATAATTTAAAATCTAGGTTACACTGCCAAACTATCACACTCGTAAAGTCATTCCAAGACTCCATTTGGAAACCACTAGACTAACCAGCTAAACACAAGATGTCCCCAAAAGAAAACATAATCATGGGTCAAAATACTACTCATTCCCTTTAAGATAATTCTTTTACCAACAAGTGTCGGACACTCCCTCCTGACACCCAGGGACAAAATAAATAAGGATAACAATAATTATGAATATTGTTCGTATCAAATCTTGTAGTTAAACCTTACATAGTTTGCATTTTATAGATTTTACAACCAAATCTCAAAATAATAAACATTTTCAAGGAAATAAGTCCTTTACCACCATTCACAACCCTACCATGTCGAGGCCACAACTCTGTCAAAATACACATAAGGGTATACAAACCAAGGTTCAAGACTGACTCCACACATACTCAAGTATATTCCATTCATAACATTTGCATCAACACCTTTCACTGAGGTACACTTTCATGTTCCAGCACGAAACTCAACATATGTATATCAAATAGCATAGAATCACATAACCAGATAACAGATATCGGGCTACTCTTACGAAGATTGTTAGTATTGTAGAAATTCTTTTAGACCTCTAACTAGAAATCACGTTGATCAAGTGCATTTCTAATGAGATTTTTAAGAAAATTATTGGACCCGACACAACACCCCCACGACCCAACCCCATGCCCACATAAACATATAACATCTTGGCACATAAGCATGTTATTACATAGAATGCAAACGTCGCTCACAATCTTAAGGTAAAACCTAACTGTAGTGAAAACCACTTCCCACGAGCCAAGGTAGTCAAACCCAGTTCGCTCTGAAACCAAGTTGTAACGCTTCGATTTTTCCAAAGATTAATTAGGCAGAAATTAACTAACCAAAGCGTGAGGTTTTTAAAAGAAACTTCATTCTCATTCAATTAATTATAAAAATCTTTTTCAAATCCATTTTCTTTTCACAAGTCTATGCAAGAAATACAATTGTATTACATTGAATATAACATATTCTTTTACAAATAAAATTTCCCAAAGGTTTACAATAAATAAGAGGGCATTGCCCTTTGCAAAGCATAGAACTCAGCCAAAGAAACAATTAAAAAGCATTACAGCTCATCACCATTTTATAACCATGTCAAGGTAAAACCTATTGTTTGGTCCTCAAGTACGAAAACATTCCTTGTACACATGTACAAGTAGGGGGTGAGGAAACCACTAGCTCATCAAACAATCTCATATTATAACATTAAAACACATACGGGTCCCGCGATACAGCGATACCAAACTGATATATATAAAGTCACATCATGCCATAACCTTATGATTTTATTACCTAATTCCTTAAATCCAAATTTAATTAATTAACCACACTTGTTAACTTAAATAAATTAACATACTTCAATGTCAACAAAATCACTTTTTGAATTTCTGGGCACAATTGGTCGTGCAGAATTGAAACTGCCCGAGTGGATCCTTACAGAGTTTTCCAAAATTTTTAGAGTTTTTTGGACTGAAAACTTCTCGAGCAAATTTTGGGGTCAATTTCCAGGCAGCTCTTTGGAGCAATCCGCCCATGAGGCAGAAAATTTCACTTGTGCAGATTAAAAATTTCGCTCATGCGGAATTGAAGTAGCTCGGGCAGATTTCGGCGCATCTATTTTGATTTTTGTCCTCTTTTCCTCAAAACTAATGCCAAAAGTGTTTTTGCTCAGATTTTCTCTTCTCTATATATATATATATATATTCATCTATTCTCTCACTTCTCTCTAAAAACACACCCCAAATCCAATTTCTCTCTAAGATTTAGCTCCAATCTTTAAGAGGTTGAGGGAGTTTCTTGCACCAAATCAAAGAGGGCAACAAGGGCTACGTTTATAACTGTAGACGTCCCCGAACACCCCGGGAGGATGACTCCCGTTCGTTCGTCTGTGGGTCTACTACAGTTCAGGACTCAAATTGTCACAGTTCTTAATCTGAACCAAAGAGTCCAAATCCAGCAAATCGTTTTTTGAAAACAGATTTTTTGTAAAGAAGTGCCAAACATGGACTGCTTTGCCAGATACAGAGTCACCACCTAAATATTTATTTTGGGAGAATTTAGGAAACCCTGACTCGTTTGCCTAAAGTCACGTGTCCGTCATCACCAAAGTTGCCTCGGCTCGGGAACTTGGGTACGATTGGGGAAGGTCAGCTATGAGCACCCCCGCTCGCCCAATCAAAGATCAGCCTCTACTAACCATGATATCTTGTTTTGAAAACGTTATGCGTTCTTATTCCGGTTATTAGCCTAGATTTACTATGTGATGCGCACAGCAAACAAATATAGACTAAGTCGCCTAAATTAGAACAAAACATTTCATGTTTGTTTATTTGAAAATGGTTTGATGGTGCTACCCGCAAGTAGGCTAAGATGCAGATTTTGCCACCCTCGAGTGGGCTTAGAAAATATGGTTTTGCCACTCTCAAATGGGCTTAAAACTCACATTCAATGTATTGTTCCAATTTAAATAACTCAATCTTCACCCACAGGCATTCAGACAGTTATATCACATAAGCAGCTAGCCTCATGGTAATCATGCTATCATGACAACACTCACACGCATGCGGTATGCTAAAGCATAAAAGCTTACCTAGTACTCCAAGCCAAAACAGAAACTAGTTAGTAATCATATGCATGATCCTAGTTCATGTTAAGATGGCTAATGCAACACATGCAGGATGCAGTTAGAATAGGCTCGGCTAATCTATGGATGGCATGTGAAATGCAACAACTAACACGTATTCAACTTAGAATTGAAATACAATGCAGTTAGTATGATGCGCCGAGCCCGGTGCATGCAAGACACATGTATGGATGCACGCATGCATAGCATCAAGTATGCTAAATTAAATATGACCTAATACTAACTATCAAAAGCAGGTAAGTAAAAGGGAGAAAGAAATGGGGGTTGGAAGACATGCACACACGCACCCACACTTATTACAGATTCGCCCTCGCTCGGAGGGACCAAAAGAATAATACAATTTAATTAGCCTACAAGCTAATTAAATAATTTACAGACCACCTAATTAATTAACAAATTAATTAAGCTAAGGAAAGCAGTAAAAGGCCTCAGGAAAAGGGATGCACGCGTGCTCAGATTGGCTTTGCCCGGAAATCCAACGCCATGCACAAGCTGCCTCTGTTTTCCCTGCTCTGCTCCTCTAAAAATTGCACAATTCCCAAGGAACACTCTCTGGACACTGTGGAACACCACCGACCAAGTGGAATCATCACCGGCCATGGCAGGATGGTCATCGATCATCCATTTAGCTCTCGGCTATCCATGCATGGTCGGTCGGCACTGTATGTAGTCGACCGGCCATATCTTCCTGCAGAACCTGTTTTGACAGCAGCAGAGGGCAAAACATGGCATGGTAATGCATTTCAAGCAAATGTGTGCACAACCACACCCCTTATCATGTTTATGACTCAAAGGGGTATGGTCCTTGATTCTCAGACCAGCAATTGCGCATTTCGATGCGTGATGACCCAAGAAGCCAAGTTGTGCATTTTGATTTCAAATGTAATGCAAACCAAACAAACAAATGGCCTCAACCTCTATCATAATCAATTCAAGAGGCAAAGCATGCATGCCAAATGCAACCTAAGCATATGAACTAAGTATGCAACATGACAATGCAAACAAGCAAGCAATCAACAAGTATGCAAGCTAGTGGACATGCAAGACATGATGCAATCAAAGCATGCAAAGTGTAAGACATGTAGCAACATGTAAAGAGTGGACTTAAACTAATTTGGGCAGCTCTATAGTAAGCCCAAAACAGTGGCCAAGTGCTATGGAAATGAAGGCAAAATGACATACAAACATGCATGTACACATAATCCAACACTTAGGCATATAGAAGCAACTTTAAGCACACTTAAAAGAGACCAAACATGGGACTAAAGGCATGCATTGTAAGCTCTGAAAATCATGTAGAAAATCATGCCAAATCAACCTACCAATGCAAACAAGGCATGCAACCGAGCCCAAGGACTTAAACTATGATCATGTGACACATGAAGCAAATGACCTAAGTGGACCAAAACAGTCCCAAATCATGCAAAAGTAAGCCCCAAAAACCACTTAGATGGCATCTAAATGATCTAATCCTAAAGGCATACCCAATGGCACAAACATGGAGCATGAAACACCAACCTCTTAAAGCATGAAAGGGGCATCAAATGCAAGCATAAAAGCATACCATGAGGACTGAAATGACATGGCCAATGGTTCTAAACCACTGAAATAGTGCAAGTAAAGCATGCTAGAGGGGTCAACACTCAAGGCTCATAAGGGGGATTACATGGTAGCTATACAAAGCAAATGACCAAAAACAGACCTTAAGCACATCAAAACATGCACAAAAGCTTCTCAAAGCTAAGCCAAAACAAGCAAGCATAGTGGTCTAAATGCTAGATACATGTTAAGGCAATTTCATGGCATTACAAGACAAGTATGCTAAGCATGCATGGTGTGTCTAAACCAATTAAAAATAGTGCTATATTATGATAAAATAAGCACAAATAACACTTAATACATGGCCAACATGAACTTAAAAATGGTGCTCACACATGAGGCTAAAATGGCCAATATTGAAGACAACAAGGAGAGGGGATGGCCCTCTCCTTCTTAGGACCTTAAGCCACCATCCTCACCACTGAAATCCCTCAAGATTTCAGTGGTGATGAGGCCCAAACAAGATGGTCCCAGAGCTTACCAAAATAGCACAAAAATGAGGCCAAACAAGGCCTAAGAGGGGGTAGACAACCCCAAAAACAAAAGTGATCTTAAACAAACTTAAAAAGGAGCTCAAAATAAGACTTTTTTCAGTTTATGACAAATCCAAAATATGCTTGCAAGATAGGTTAAAAGTGTATGCAAAACGGAAAATAAAGAGGAAAAAGAGATTACCCTTGAAGCTAAAAGGGGACAGCAGCTTCTTGGTCCAACAAAACAGTCCCTTAGCCTCTGAAAATGGCCTCCAAGATCCTTAGGTTGATGATGGAGGTGTTAGGCCAAGAGTTGGTGTGCAAAGGGGCCAAGAACTATGGACTTTGGAGCTTGAAATGTAGAGATATGGAGGGAAGTGTATGGTTTTTGCCTTAGACAAATTTCTTGTAACCCTTACAATGGAAGAGGAGCTCTTCTTTTATAGAGGAAGAAGGGTCCAAGCTTCTCTTAGAAGCTTGGAGCAAAGGGGCCAAGCTTCTCCTAGAAGCTTGGAGCAAAAGGGCCAAGAAGGCCAAGCTTCTTGGAGAACAAAGGGTTCAAGCTTCTTGGAGAAGCTAGACAAAGGTTCAAAAGGTTCAAGCTTCCTCAAGCAGCTAAAACCAAGGGTTCAAAAGGTTCAAGCTTCCTCAAGAAGCTAAAACTAAGGGTTCAAAGGGTTCAAGCTTCCTCAAGAAGCTAAAACAAGGGTTCAAAAGGTTCAAACCCTCTCAATAAAAGGGCTCGGCCAGAAAAAGTGGCCGATTGACCAAAATCAGTGGCCGTACGACCAAACAAAATGCCGACCGGCTAAAACTTTTGGCCGGTAGCAAGAAAACAGGGCCGGTGGCATCATACCATGGCCGGTAAGGTGTGGGGATGGCCAACAAGCTGTTTCTCACCCTCAGAAGCAAAACACAAGTGTTTGGTACAAAACCAAACACAAAACAGGCAAGTCGAGAGGTCTTGAGGCAAGGCGCGTGTGATACCCCTGTTCTGTATTATGTTAATTGGTCCCTAATATGTATGTGATTATATGTTTTAATGTGATTTTGTATACCATTATGTGGATATATGTGATTTTGGGATTCTATCTGTTCACCGTAGGAATATCTGTTTGATTGATTGTTTTGGAAATTAAATTGAGGGCCTTATCGGCCACAGAACCCGGAATTGGTTACACCTTTGTGAATAGCGTAATTTTTAGAGCATACGGTGAAATTTAGTTAAAAATTGATTCTGGTCAGATTAAACTGATTAAATTGATGAATCAAGTGCCCAAACATTTTATATTAAAGTATTTTGTTAGTGGGGTTGTTGCCTTGAAGCGTTACACCGTCTATTCTTTCCTTATAACCTCATTTGGCTGATTTGGACTCAAGAGAGAGAGAGAGAGAGAGAGAGAGAGAGAGAGAGAGAGAGAGGGCCGGCCATATAGAGAGAGAGGGAGAGAATTGGGTGATTTGGCTTAGAGCTTGGAAATTTTGGAAGTTTAGCTCAAGGATTGAATAGAGCCTAGAAGATCAAAGCTCATAGGTGAGTAATTCTTGGATTATAGTTTGTAATTTTGTGTGTTCAAGCTAATTTGGTGATCAAGAGTAAGATTGAAATAAAATTGGGTTGTATTTGTTGAATTGAAGCCCAATATGTACATGCATGTAAGAAATGGCCATGAATCTCCATGTTTGAGCACCATGTGTATGATTTGTGTTGAATATTGTTTAAAGCCCATGTATTGGGACCTCTCTTCACCAATTAAGTTGATATGAAGGCATATTTCTCACAAGCAAGAATGAATCATGTAAGTGTAAGCTTTGCATGTTTGAATGTGATGTGTTGGTGATGAATTTGGATTAATTTGAGACATGCATGTAAGTAATACAAGAAATTGAGCTCCATTGTGATGTGTTTTAGTGTCTATGGCATGTTAGTACAAATATATGTGAGATTGGAGCCTTAGCATGTAAGAAAAATTGGTTGAATGTCGAGTTTGAACTCAAGGGAGTGTTCTGGAAAACCCAGAATTTTTGACGTCCGCTTGAGCGGGGGAAGTGCCGCTCGAGCGGAGAATTCGAGCTCCCAGCATTTTCTGCAGACATGGTTCCCGCTCGAGCGGGGAGCCATGTAGGTAGGCAGTCCGCTCGAGCGGTAGAGTTCGCGCTCGAGCGGGAATTTGAGGTAACCAGTACTTTTGCAGACTTAAGGGTCCGTTCGAGCGGGGACCCTATTTTCTGAAATTTTGAAAATGCATCCTGTGTTCTGTTTTCCGTTCCCTTTTACTTGTGAGCACTCTTAGGCATATGTTAAGCATTGTAAATGAGCTAATGAGATAAGAATAAAGCCTAATGAGGAGTATGTGAATTAAAGAACAGACTGAACTATTAGTGACCCTTTTGTGTTCATGAAATGTGTAGGGTCAAGCTCCAGGGCAAATCCACAAGCCGATCACTGTGAGTAATATCGATATTCGAATGTTTGTGAATGTCCAATTGTTTATTCCCTTATAAGCTTTATGAGTTGCTATTTGGGATTGTGGACGAAAGTTTGATATGAATAAATAAATGGACCAAAGGTCGTTTTGATAGAATTGAATGGATCGAAGGTCGTTTTGAAAGAAATGCACGGACTGAAGGTCGTTTCGACCTATATGAATGGGCCGAAGGCCGTTTTGACATGAATGAGTGGACCAAAGGCCGTTTTGACATGAATAAGTGGGCCGAAGGCCGTTTTGACACAAATGAGTGGGCCAAAGGCCGTTTTGACATAAATAAGTGGGCCGAAGGCCGTCTTGACATGAATGAGTGGGCCAAAGGCCGTTTTGACATAAATAAGTGGGCCGAAGGCTGTTTTGATATGAATAAGTGGGCCAAAGGCCGTTTTGACACAAATGAACGGGCCGAAGGCCGTTTTGACATGAATGGAAATCTGAATGGGCCAAAAGCCAGAATGTTGAAACTATAAGTCACTTGATTTGGAATTCGTGTAGTTATATATATATCTGCTAATTAGGAATACGAATTACGCCCAAGGCCGTTCGAAACTTGTTGTTCTACATTGTTATGTATATTCTGTATTTGATATTATTCACTGGGCTATCGCTCACGCTCATTCATGTGTTTGTAGGTGAGCCAAAAGAAGCACAAACCCAGCCCTAGTGAAGTCTACTAGGAACAACATGAGTTTTGGAGAGTCAGCCTTCTGTCTCACGCATGAGACCATCCTTGCCCTTTTATTATGTACTTACATTTTGTCTCATTGGCAAGGGCCTTGTTTATGTCTGTACATAGTCTGTTATAGGTTGACTCATTGTGGATGATCCTGTCTATAATGAATTTTGTGATACAGTACTTTTGATGTGGGTTATTAACGTATCTGTAAATGGTTTGTTTAATGTGCATATAAGCACGGCTATATGGACAAAGTTTTAAATTTTTACTTCTGTTTGGCCCCTTTACTCTGATAAATTATGTCTGTTTTGGTCTGAGGCCGTAGGTAATCACAGGATTACTGGCCGGTTATGTCCTCAACCCATAGGGGCGGGTTCGGGTCATGACAGAGTGGTATCAGAGCACGAGTTAATAACTCACACACTCGTCCAAAAAGAGCAATAAGCATCTAGATAAGATCTAGGATGCATTCATGTGATAAATATGAAGTTGGAAGCATTGATTATGTGATTAAATGTTTTGATACGAGCAATTATATATTGTAAGCTGAGAACTACTTGCATTGCAAACTATCTGAATATTTGTGATTCTTAGTATATGCATGCTTGTGCACCTTTGTATGAAATGTAATGCAAGTTTAATCAGATGGTGAGAACCAGAGGTGATAAGATAGAGGAGTCCTCTACTACCAGGATGGATAGAATGGAAAGATTGATCCAAGAAATGGTAGAAGCTTTGAGACAGCAACAGGAGTGGCAACAACAGTGGCAGCAACCACACCCGCCACCTCCACCTCAGGCACCACCCGTGCCTAATAATCAGAATGATGACCGGATTATAGCTCTCACCAAGGAATTCAAGAAAATGAAACCACCGCAGTTCCATGGGGGATTAGATCCGTTGAAGGCCGAAGCGTGGGTCCTCGGCATTGAGAAGTTGTTTGAAGTGTTCCCTTGTTCAGAGACTCAGAAAGTGCTTCTAGCCACTTTTATGCTAGAAGACGAAGCAAGAAGATGGTGGATGTTGATGCGAGAAAATCATAAAGATGTGGATTGGGTAAAATTTTTGGAGATCTTTTATGACAAGTACTTTCCGCAATGTGTTCGGGATAGGAAAGTAGCCGAGTTCATGGAACTCAAGCAAGATAGCATGACAGTGGCTGAGTATGAGGCCAAGTTCACTGAATTGGCCAGGTTTGCACCACACGTGATTGACACCGATTATAAGAAGGCAAGACACTTTGAAGGTGGACTTCGCAGTGACATCCTAGAGAGGGTAAATGTCCTAAAGTTGGAAACTTACATTGGGGTGCTTGACAGGGCCATCATATCAGAGGCTAATATAGCTAGGCAAGCTAAGCCAGTAACAGAATGGAGGGGTAATAAAAGGCAAGGCTTCTTTTCGAAGAAGAAATTCCTGAAAAAGCAAAACACGGGCTCCTCAACTACTTCAAGTTCTTCCCGAGACACAACTCCCATGTGCAACATGTGTAGCAAAAGGCACCGTGGAGTCTGTTACCGTACATCAGGAGCCTGTTTCAAATGTGGGAAACAAGGGCACATAGCCCGAGAATGTAATCAAAATAGTGGGAAACTAGCAGCTGGTTCAACTGCATCAGTTCCAAAGCCAGGAAATACTTTGAGATCTGCTACTATTGGGGAGACAGTGAGACAGGGGAGAGTTTTTGCACTTGTTCCGGGTGATACACGGAATGCCAATACTGTCGTCTCAGGTACTATTTCAATATGTAATCAGGATGCCTTTGTATTGATTGATTCTGGGTCAACACACTCATTTGTGACATATGCATTTGCATCTAGATTGAAAAGACCCCTAGAGTTATTGCCATATTTGTTGCGTGTGTCTGCTCCATCGGGGGAATCTGTGTTATGTGACTATATATATCGATTTTGTGACATGCATATTGAGGATGCTACCTTATATGTAGATTTGTTGCCCTTGAACTTTAGACATTTCGATGTAATTTTGGGCATGGATTGGTTGACCAAGCATTATGCCACCATAGATTGTGTGACAAAAAGGGTTGTATTTAAACCACCAGAACAAAGAGAAATTGTGTTTGTGGGTAATGGGATAGTGCCTCCACCTTATTTGATATCTACAATGAAAGCATGTAAATTGATCAAGAAGGGGTGTCGGGGTTATCTGTGCTATGTGTTGACTGAACAATCTGTGAATGTTGAATTGAATGATATTCTTATTGTTAGAGAATTCCCAGATGTGTTTCCAAATGAATTACCAGGGGAATTGGTAGACAGGGAGATAGAGTTTACTATTGAGACTGTGCCAGGCACCCAGCCTATTTCTAAGGCTCCCTATAGAATGGCTACTGCTGAAATGAAGGAACTGAAAGAACAGTTGCAAGACCTGCTTGATAAGGGGTTTATCCGACCTAGCACTTCGCCTTGGGGTGCACCAGTGCTATTTGTGAAAAAGAAGGATGGTACCTTGCGTTTGTGCATCGATTATCGGGAATTGAATAAGGTAACAGTAAAGAACAAATACCCCCTACCCCGTATTGATGATTTATTTGACCAGTTGCAGGGATCACAGGTGTTTTCTAAGATTGATTTGAGATCCGGGTATCATCAACTGAAAGTTAAGGCAGAGGATGTTGAGAAAACCGCATTCAGAACGAGGTATGGTCATTTTGAGTTTCTTGTTATGCCATTTGGAGTGACTAATGCTCCGACAGCATTTATGGACCTAATGAATAGAATTTTTAAAACCTACCTTGACGAGTTTGTTGTGGTCTTCATCGATGACATTTTGATATACTCTAAAGATAGACTTGAACATGAACATCACTTGAGGACTGTTTTACAAATACTACGGGAAAGAAAATTATTTGCTAAACTAAAGAAATGTGAGTTTTGGTTGGATGAGGTTGTTTTCTTAGGGCATGTGATCAACAAGGAAGGAATTTCAGTGGACCCGCAGAAAATAGAGGCAATTGTGAACTGGCCTACACCAACTAATGTGACAGAAGTCCGTAGCTTCATGGGCTTAGCTGGGTACTACAGGAGGTTTGTGAAATTTTTTTTGAAACTAGCTGTGCCTCTTACCCAATTGACACGTAAAGGGCAACCATTTGAGTGGAACAGTGAAAGAGAATCAACCTTTCATGAATTGAAGACGAGATTGACTATTGCACCAATTTTGACAATACCTTCAGGTACGAAAAATTTCGTGATTTTCAGTGATGCGTCTTTTAAGGGTTTGGGTTGTGTGTTAATGCAGAACGGAAAGGTTATTGCTTACGCCTCTCGACAGTTGAGGCCACATGAGAAGAATTATCCAACACATGACCTAGAGTTGGCCGCGGTTGTTTTTGCTTTGAAAATCTGGCAGCATTATTTGTATGGGGCAAGGTGTGAAGTCTACACGGATCATAAGAGCCTGAAATACTTCTTCACGCAGAAAGAGTTGAATATGCGTCAGAGAAGATGGCTAGAACTGATAAAAGACTACGACCTAGAGATTCAGCATCACCCTAGGAAGGCTAATACAGTGGCTGATGCTTTGAGCAGAAAATCAACAGGGAGTATGGCTTGTTTGCTTACAGAACAGAAGGAGATTTTACAAGACTTTGAGAAGTCCGAAATTGAAGTGGTGGTATGTGAACAGGGCGGATTGATAGCCGCTATTACGGTCGAGCCGGCAATCATTGATGAAATTAAGCAGAAACAGAAAGAGGACAAGTTCCTCAAGAAGGTGAACGACGAATTCGAGGTAAGCCCAAAAGCAGAATTCAGTATTGAGAATGAAATGTTGAAATTCTGGAGCCGGATATGTGTCCCTGATATCCCGGAACTAAAGAAGAGGGTCTTAGATGAAGCCCACAGATCCGTATTTGCTATGCATTCGGGCAACAATAAAATGTATCGGGATTTGAAACAAACCTATTGGTGGCCTAAGATGAAGAAAGAGATTGCAGAATATGTATCTAAGTGCCTTCAGTGTCAGCAAGTTAAGGCTGAACATCAGAAACCAGGTGGTCTTCTTCAACCTCTCCCTATTCCTAAATGGAAGTGGGAACATGTGACTATGGATTTCGTTGTTGGCCTACCTCGGACTTCTCGAGGTATGGATTCCGTTTGGGTTGTAGTTGACGGACTAACTAAATCCGCACATTTTCTGCCCGTCAAAACTACCTTTATTGCTTATAGATTGGCTACCATTTACGTTGATGAGATTGTCCGTTTACACGGAGTTCCGGTATCCATTGTGTCGGATAGAGATCCGAAATTCATATCCAGATTATGGAAGAGTTTGCAGGAAGCTATGGGAACGGAACTAAGGTTCAGTACTGCATTCCACCCACAAACGGATGGGCAGTCAGAACGAACGATACAAACTTTGGAAGATATGCTTCGCATGTGTGCTTTAGATTTTCAGGGGAGTTGGGAAGACTATTTGCCACTTGCAGAATTTGCTTATAATAACAGTTTCCACTCCAGCATTGGTATGGCACCATACGAGGCTTTATATGGTAGGAGGTGTAGATCACTATTTGTTGGACAGAGGTCGGGGATAGAGCTTTGCTTGGACCAGAAATTGTGCAGGATACTTCTGAGAAAATCAAGACTATTCGTCAAAGGCTCAAAACAGCTCAGGACCGACAAAAGAATTATGCAGACGTTCGGAGGAGACCTCTCGAGTATGAGGTCGGTGACCATGCGTTCATCCGTGTTTCCCCGATGAAGGGCCAAATCAGATTTGGGAAAAAGGGCAAGTTGTTGCCCTGTTACATTGGGCCGTTTCAAATTTTGGAGAGGCTTGGTCCAGTTGCTTATAGAGTGGCTTTGCCACCAGGATTCGAGCAAATCCATAATGTGCTTCATGTGTCGATGCTGAGGGGTTACCTTCGAGACCCGTTTCATGTGATTGATTACCACCGGGTTGCTATTGATGAAAATATGGAACATGCTGAGTGGCCGGAACGAATTGTTGACCAGCAAGTGAAACAATTGAGAAGCAAGTCCATCCCAATGGTGAAAGTGGAATGGAAAGACCACTATGGGACAGATGCCACGTGGGAAAAAGAGGAGGAAATGCGACTACGCTATCCACATTTGTTTCCCGACGAAAGTAACCTAAGTTTGGAGGACCAAACTTCCTAAAGGGGGGAAGACTGCGATACCCCTGTTCTGTATTATGTTAATTGGTCCCTAATATGTATGTGATTATATGTTTTGATGTGATTTTGTATACCATTATGTGGATATATGTGATTTTGGGATTCTATCTGTTCACCGTAGGAATATCTGTTTGATTGATTGTTTTGGAAATTAAATTGAGGGCCTTATCGGCTACAGAACCCGGAATTGGTTACGCCTTTTGTGAATAGCGTAATTTTTAGAGCCTCCGGTGAAATTTAGTTGAAAATTGATTCTGGTCAGATTAAACTTATTAAATTGATGAATTAAGTGCCCAAACATTTTATATTAAAGTATTTTGTTAGTGGGGTTGTTGCCTTGAAGCGTTACACCTTCTATTCTTTCCTTATAACCTCATTTGGCTGATTTGGACTCAAGAGAGAGAGAGAGAGAGAGAGAGAGAGAGGGCCGGCCATATAGAGAGAGAGGGAGAGAATTGGGTGATTTGGCTTAGAGCTTGGAAATTTTGGAAGTTTAGCTCAAGGATTGAATAGAGCCTAGAAGATCAAAGCTCCTCGGTGAGTAATTCTTGGATTATAGTTTGTAATTTTGTGTGTTCAAGCTAATTTGGTGATCAAGAGTAAGATTGAAATGAAATTGGGTTGTATTTGTTGAATTGAAGCCTAATATGTACATGCATGTAAGAAATGGCCATGAATCTCCATGTTTGAGCACCATGTGTATGATTTGTGTTGAATATTGTTTAAAACCCATGTATTGGGACCTCTCTTCACCAATTAAGTTGATATGAAGGCATATTTCTCAAATCCAAGAATGAATCATGTAAGTGTAAGCTTTGCATGTTTGAATGTGATGTGTTGGTGATGAATTTGGATTAATTTGAGACATGCATGTAAGTAATACAAGAAATTGAGCTCCATTGTGATGTGTTTTAGTGTCTATGGCATGTTAGTACAAATATATGTGAGATTGGAGCCTTAGCATGTAAGAAAAATTGGTTGAATGTCGAGTTTGAACTCAAGGGAGTGTTCTGGAAAACCCAGAATTTTTGACGTCCGCTCGAGCGGGGGAAGTGCCGCTCGAGCGGAGAATTCGAGCTCCCAGCATTTTCTGCAGACATGGTTCCCGCTCGAGCAGGGAGCCATGTAGGCAGGCAGTCCGCTCGAGCGGGAATTTGAGGCAACCAGTACTTTTGCAGACTTAAGGGTCCGCTCGAGCGGGGAATCCCACGCTCGAGCGGGGACCCTATTTTCTGAAATTTTGAAAATGCATCATGTGTTCTGTTTTCCGTTCCCTTTCACTTGTGAGCACTCTTAGGCATATGTTAAGCATTGTAAATGAGCTAATGAGATAAGAATAAAGCCTAATGAGGAGTATGTGAATTAAAGAACGGACTGAACTGTTAGTGACCCTTTTGTGTTCTTGAAATGTGTAGGGTCAAGCTCCAAGGCAAATCCACAAGCCGATCACTGTGAGCAATATCGATATTCCAATGTTTGTGAATGTCCAATTGTTCATTCCCTTATAAGCTTTATGAGTTGCTATTTGGGATTGTGGACGAAAGTTTGATATGAATAAATAAATGGACCAAAGGTCGTTTGATAGAATTGAATGGATCGAAGGTCGTTTTGAAAGAAATGCACGGACCGAAGGTCGTTTCAACCTATATGAATGGGCCGAAGGCCGTTTTGACATGAATGAGTGGGCCAAAGGCCGTTTTGACATGAATAAGTGGGCCGAAGGCCGTTTTGACACAAATGAGTGGGCCAAAGGCCGTTTTGACATAAATAAGTGGGCCGAAGGCCGTCTTGACATGAATGAGTGGGCCAAAGGCCGTTTTGACATAAATAAGTGGGCCGAAGGCCGTTTTGATATGAATAAGAGGGCCAAAGGCCGTTTTGAAATAAATGAGCGGGCTGAAGGCCATTTTGACATGAATGGAAATCTGAATGGGCCAAAAGCCAGAATGTTGAAACTACAAGTCACTTGATTTGGAATTCGTGTAGTTATATATATATATCTGCTAATTAGGAATACGAATTAGGCCCAAGGCCGTTCGGAACTTGTTGTTCTACATTGTTATGTATATTCTGTATTTGATATTATTCATTGGGCTATCGCTCACGCTCATTCATGTGTTTGTAGGTGAGCCAAGAGAAGCACAAACCCAGCCCCAGTGAAGTCTTCCAGGAACAACATTAGTTTTGGAGAGTCAGCCTTGTGTCTCACGCATGAGACCATCCTTGCCCTTTTATTATGTACTTACGTTTTGTCTCGTTGGCAAGGGCCTTGTTTATGTCTGTACATAGTCTGTTATAGGTTGACTCATTGTGGATGATCCTGTCTGTAATGAATTTTGTGATACAGTACTTTTGATGTGGGTTATTAATGTATCTGTAAATGGTTTGTTTAATGTGCATATAAGCACAGCTCTATGGACAAAGTTTTAAATTTTTACTTCCGTTTGGCCCATTTACTCTGATAAATTATGTCTGTTTTGGTCTGAGGCCATAGGTAATCACAGGATTACTGGCCGGTTATGTCCTCAACCCATAGGGGCGGGTTCGGGTCATGACAGCGTGTAGCCGAAACCTCCGAGAATTCAAGACGAACACAAACATGGATGATCACCGAGTGTTCAAACGGTGACGTCCAAGTCTTGAGGACGGTCAAAAATGGGGTGTCTACAATAACCGATTGGATTGTGTTTTCGTCAATGTTGATTTCTAGGGTTTTCATCCTCTTCATCTTCAAAGCTAGAGGTAAGGATAATCTTCAAGTTATATATACATTTTTGCAAGTTTATACGTGTTTTGAGTATTTCATCTTCTTTGGAGTTATGATTTTGGGTTGTTGAACCCTAGATGATGTTAGAGGTGGATTTCATCTATTTTTCCCAAAACCTTTTGAGAATATGAGTATGTTCTAGGGTGTGGGTGTTGTTTTGGAAGAATCTTTTCAAAAAATGAAACAAAAACCTTGTTTTGGTGGAGACCCTAAAATTTGGGGATTTTAGGAAAAAGTTGTGATATTGTAAAATTGATACTTGATAATTTGCCATGTGAGTAAATGATGGAGGAAATTCTATAGTTGTATCAAATGAAGAGATTTCATGAGAAAATAAGAAAATTGTAGAATTAGAAAGCTTGAGCAATAGTTGGTTGGTGTTATTGTGGAAAGATTAAATGCTACAAAATGATGTTTGACATATGGAGAATGCATGAATGTTGATATTGTATTTTGTCACTTGGAAAAATATACTACGACGTTATATTGCTAAGAGATTTGGAATTTGATCACAATTGTAATGACCTAGAATTTTCTTTTTTAAAATAGTCGGTGCATAATTTAATTGAGCAAATTTTCAGATTTGACTGCTGTGTAAATTCGATGCGAAAATAGTTCGGTTTTGTATTTTTTAAAAATAGTTCTCGATCTCAGAAAATGATGAGATTTTTATATGTTGTTCCCATATAAGTCTAGCATGTTGGATAAAAATTTCATAATTAAATGATGAGTATTTATTTTATGCAAATGTGCGGACTGATTGGTGTTCAATTTAATTTATAGCAGAATTTGTTATTAAATTTTGAATGTTTAGACCATGACTTGAGATAAATTTGTTGGGTCTATTTTGGTATATAATTGGACCTTGTTTGGCTTATAGGTGAGAATTTAATCCAAGACTCATGACTTAGATTCAATTTGATTTGAGTTTGTTTATGACTCATGTTTAATTGTTTGGTCCTTTTAACTATGTGATTGATAGTGACCACTTTGGGAGTTGTTATTATTTATTATATAGGATTATAATAGATATTTGAAAGTTGAATTTATGGTTTGTACCATACGGTGAAAAATTATATATTTTTGTAGTGAATGAAAATGTGTATATATTTCATAGTGAGCAAAATATTATTTTGTGATGTTCAAAAATATTATATTTTGTGATAAAAAAATATCATTTTATAATTTATGTTACAAAATTTTGAGATATTATTAGAAAAATTATAATTTTTTTTTTGGGAAAACCAATTATGGGCAAGGTAACCCACATGGGGGCTGCCCCTTCCTTTCCTTGTCCCTTCTTTCTTTTCCTTTTTCTTCCTTTTTCTTTGTTTTGGTTTTGAGAGAGGGGTTTCACCCTCTCTGTCCGTCTCTCTCTCCCTTTCTCTTTTCTCCATAGTTGCTCAAGCTTTAAGCTTAGAGTGAGATTTTGCAAAAGTTTTGTAAATGAAAGTTGGAGAGCTCGTTGTGATCTTGACAATGGTAGTCTCGAATTCATGATCAAGCGAGGTTTTCCTTTTGGATTTGCTCATCTTCATTATATGAGGTAGTGACTTTCTTCATATTATTACTTTAAAGCTATGTTAGGGATATTTTGAGAAAATTTATCATTATAAGAGGTATTGCATATATATATTTCTTAGATTTTTGTTTGGATAATTTTTGGAAGAAAAATTATGTGGAAATGTTAAAAATATTGGTATTTCATAATTGATTTGGGAAAATCATCTTGTGTTGGTAATATTGTTAAAAATCCAAAAAATAAAATCAATAGTTGTGTGGGTTGTATCTACATCATATTATGATTAGATAATTTATTTTGAGAAATATAAATTTCAAATATTTTTCATCTTCGATTTTAGAATTTATTTTGAGAAAAATAAATTAATGTTGATGAATATTGTGTGAAGTGTTAAGTTGGAATTATAGAGTTCTTTTGGGATTAAGAACTCTAAAAGTGTTGTGTTCATGATATTTAATGAATGGTGATATATATTGATGATTATGTCTTGTTCATTTTTGTGAAAATGAAAAGATAAAATGTGGACTTTCAAACTCCTAACCTCAAAAAGTTTACTCTTGGACAATTTCATGATTTTTTTATGTAAATATCATGTGATTAATTAATTTTAGAAAAGTAGTGAAATTATTATTTGTAGAGTGTTGGGAAAGATTGGATATTTGAGAAGCTTGGCATGAAATATGGGTGTAATTGAGAGAAGAGACATGTGAAGTTATGTTGGTGTTATTAATTTGGAAGATGGTAAATATAATGAACTTACTAATTTCATGGATTCAATTAGTTTGGTTAATATTTTAAATCCTTCATAATTAAAAGTGTGTTATTGAGATTATACCATAACTTTAACATAGTAGGATGGAAATGCTAATATTCAATAAGTATCAGATATTGGTGAAAATTATTTTGGTCATCTTAGTTGAGGTGGAACAAAGTTGATTGAAAGTTTTGTGTGAGTTAAAAAAATTGGGAAATTGATTATTGGTTTTAATAGTTGGAGTATGCTAATATGCGATTTTTGTACATCAAACTCATATATGAGATATTTGAATTGCATGTGAGTATTTGAAAGTGAGGAAGTCCCAATTTGTGAAAGATTCTAAATGTTGATGTTTTGGGAGTTATTGGATTATTTGGAAAAGATTATGTTTGGGTTTTAAAATTGTTGAGTTTGATGGAAAACTATGTAAGTTTTGAAAGTTTGGCTTTAAAAAGTGGAATATGGATTGTTTTCAAGTGTTGGGAATCATAGGGGATTCCAAGTTATGATTGCATGTTGGATTGTATATCCATGTTGCTATCTTTCAATTAATGCATTAGAGATAAATGTTTTAACTATCGGTGGAGGATAGTATTAATTGTTGTAAAAATTGCATGAGGATTAGGTGAACGGAAACTAATTTCTCATATACATTGCATGGAACATTGTTGCATACTTAATCATTGGAAATGAATTGTTTTGAGAAAAGTGGGTGAATACTTTGGTAAATCTGGGTAAGAGATGTGGTTACTTCAAATTAAGTTAGCTTGTGTGTCCATGGTAAAAGTCCTAAAATCCGCGTGTATACATGGGTGCCAATCTCGCAGACGAAATTTTTGTGAAATGGCAATAGTAGTGCTTGTGTAGCCTACGTTTACATGAGTGCCGATCCCGCGGATGAAATTTCCGTGAAATGACAATAGTAACGCTTGTATAGCCTACGTTTACATGGGTGTCGGTTTACAGTTTCCTGTGGACGAGATTTCCGTGAAACGTTATGCTTGATAAAGATTCCCAGTGTGTGCATTTACCGCCTATTTTCTGCTTTGAAGAAAAGACATGCATATAACTCATATTATAAACTTTGTCATCGCATTCATTTTGAAAAGAATATCTTTGGCCGCTCGAGCTGAGTCCGCTTGAGCGAAGAAAGAACCGCTCAAGTGTAGAATACACCCTCCCAGTAGTTTTGCAGACCTCCAAAGTACTGAGAGTTTGCAAAGCCCGCTCGAGCGCAAAAAGTGCCGCTCGAGTGGAAGAGCAAAATCCTAGGCAACAAAAGGTTTGAAAACCAAGTAACCAACTTGTTCCAAACACAACCACAACAATCCAATAGCCAAATTTAAGGATATACAAGGGGAGCAAGAGGTGAACGACAATATGAAACCATGAAACCCGAGTCTAGGATACAACAAGGGTCGGGTCAAAACTGGAATCGCTGTAACCTCCCTCCCTTAAAGAATTTCGTCCCCGAAAATTCAATTCAAGTTTTACAGTTATGCTTAAACCAAAGACAATAACGATAGTTACTCAATTCCAACATCATGACCCATTTCCTGGTCATTCATTGTCATCAACTCGATACACAAGTTCCAACATAGAAAGTATAATTTACATTTCCCAAAACATTTACAATGTTTACATTAAATTCATGTTTCCAAAACATACACAACATATATAATGTTTCTGTATTTCCAAAACAGATACAATGTTTTCATATTTCATTAACATAACAATAATACAATACATGTTCAAGCTTCTACAAATAAATCCATATATTTCTCATGGACTTGCAACTCACGTTCCCACGTTACTTTCTCAACCCCGTGATGTTTCTACAATACCTTAACCAACGGAATTGTCTTGCCTCGCAAGACTTGGTCCTGGGTATCCAAGACTCTCACTGGTCTCTCCTCATATGAGGCATCCTCATCTACCTCTAAGTCGGTCCAATCCAACACGTGCAATAGATCCGGCTCATACTTCCGAAGCATGCTAATATGAAACAAATCATGAATCCTGAAAAGCTGTGGCGGCAAAGCCAAATGGTAAGTTACCTCTTCAATCCACTCAAGGATCTCAAAAGGCCCAAAGAATTGAGGGGACAGCTTCCCACTCTTTCCAAACCTCATCAAACCCTTCCTGGGTGATATCTTCAAAAAGACATGATCTCCCACCTCAAAAAATAAGGGTCTCCTCCAACGATCGACATAACTTTTCTGGTGACTCTAAGTTGTAACCAACCTCTTACGGATAAGTGCGACTTTCTTAGTCGTTTCCCAAACCAACTTTGGACCCAACATAGGTGCATCACCCACCTCGGCCCAACACATAGGGGATCTACACAGTTGGCCATACAAAGCCTTAAACGGTGCCATGCCAATGCTCGATTGGAAATTGTTATTATAGGCAAACTCCACTAAGGGAAAATGTCTCTCCTACGATCCCTTAAAGTCGAGGACATAACCCCGTAGCATATCCTCAAGGATCTGAATGGTAGGCTCGGACTGCCCGTCAGTTTGAGGATGATACGCAGTGCTAAAGGTTAATCTCATGCCCAAGGCACTCTATAGGCTCTGCCATAATCGAGCTATAAAACGCAGATCTCTATCTAAAACAATCATCACAGGGACCCCGTGCAACCTCACTATGTCTAATGTAAAAGTCGGCAAGATGATATATCGAGTCACTAACGCGCATAGGTATAAAGTGCGCCGACTTGGTCAACCAGTCAACTGCCACCTAAATGGCATCACTACCTTGTTGAGTCCTCGGAAGGTCCACAACAAAATCCATCGTGACATGCTTCCACGTCCACTCAGTGATAGGCAAGGGTTGCAACAAACTCGCTGGTCTCTGATGTTCGGCCTTCACTTGTTGACAAGACACTTTGACACAAACACAACCACATCCTTTTTCATTCCCCTCCACTAAAACTGGCGACAAAGGTTGTGATACATCTTTGTGCCTCTTGAATGCACCGCAAGGCGTGAATGATGAAACTCTCGGAGTACTTCCTCTCGGCAAGACTCCGACACAAAGAGACGGTCAAGGTATCTAACACTCGAGTCGGAGTACACGTTTAAGCCTCTTTCTACCTTCCCACTGGAAATCTTTTCCAGGAGGCATTCTACCTCAAGGTCACCCTTTTGTGCTTCTATCACTCGGTTCACAAATGTGGGTTGTGCAACTACTAAAAACAAGGTTGCAGACTCAATGGACATGCCAAGATGCAAGTCAAACTACTGAAGGCATCAGCCACAACATTGGCCTTTCCCGGATGATAATATAACTCGAAATCATAATCTTCTATGAATTTCATCCACCTCATTGGCCTCAGGTTCAAGTCTTTCTATGCAAATAGATATTTCAAACTTTTGTGATCAGAAAACACCTCAAACTTCTCACCATACAGATATTGCTTCCAAATCTTCAAGGCAAAGATCACTGCCACTAACTTTAGGTCATGAGTAGGATAGTTTCTCTCATGTGTTTTCAATAGTCGCGAGCCATAAGCTACTACCTTCCTCTCTTGTATCAAAACACAACCCAAGCCTTCCCGTGAGGCATTACAATACACCCAATAGCCCAAACCTCTCTCCGGAATAATCAAAACTGGAGCAGTGGTAAGTTTAACCTTAAGTTCTTGAAAAGACTTTTCACAGGTCTTATTCCACTCAAACTTAACTCCTTTCCTCATCAATCTAGTTAATGGTGAGGCTAATAGAGAGAAATCCTTCACGAACCGACAGTAATACTTGGCCAACCCCAACAAACTACGGATCTCAAAAGCATTCTTAGGATGTTCCCAATCTTGCACTGCCTATATCTTGGATGAATCTATAGTCACTCCTTCCCCGGATACCACATGGCCTAAGAACTTAACCTCTCTTAGTCAGAATTCACACTTCCCAAACTTAGCATACAATTTGTGGGCTTTAAGTAACTCAATTACTTCCCACAAGTGTTCCTTGTGCTCCTCCTCAGAGGGTGAGTAAATCAAGATGTCGTCCATAAAAATGACCACGAAACAGTCTAAGAACTCACGGAAGATTTGGTTCATCAAATCCATAAACACAGCTGGTGCATTGGTTAGCCCAAAGGGCATTACTAGAAACTCATAATGGCCATACCGCGTACAAAATGCCATCTTTAGGATATCCTCCTCCCTTACTCTTAATTGGTGATAACCCGATCTCAGGTCTACCTTAGAGAAACAACAAGACCCCTTCAACAAATCAAACAAATCATCTATGTGAGGCATTGGGTACTTGTTCTTAACAGTTACCCGGTTCAACTTCTGATAATCTATACAAAGTCGCAACGCACCATCTTTCTTTTTGGCAAAAAGAGCTGGTGCTCCCCAAGGTGAAGTACTAAAGCGAATAAAACCCTTATCTAATAATTCCTAGAGTTGAATCTTCAACTCACTCAACTCGGCATGTGCAAATCTTTACGGTGCCATGCCAGGCACTAAATCAATAGAGAACTTGATCTCTCAGTGAGGCGGCAAACCAGTAAGATCATCCTGAAAAACATTCGGGTATTCACAAACTACCGTTGGCAACTCAACTCGGACTTCATCACACTCACTACTCAAGAAGTTGGCAAGAAGGCAACTAAGTTCACTCTGCCCACACGGATCATACACTAGTGATAAGACTCTATCCACCTGGTCCCCCAAGAAATAAAAGCAATCACCGTTCAAGGTACATATAGTAACCCTCTAACGGTAGCAATCCATAATGGCCCGATAAGATGACAACCAGTTCATTTCCAAAATAACATCAAAACTAGACATATCAATCAACACAAATGCAAAAGGAAGTCGACGACCGGCAACCTCTATCTCACAACCCCGACACCTCTACTTCAAAACAATCTCACCACCAATAAGAGATTCTACATAGATATGAGATGCTAAATGAGCCAACTCTAACCCCAAAATTGATGCAAATGCAGAAGAGATAAATGCATGGGATGCACCCGTATCAATCAACACATTAGCAACTGAATTGCAAAATAAGAAGGTACCTCTCACTACTGAAGGAGCTGGAATAAGATCCGGCGTAGTAACAGCATACACCCTCCCTGTAGGTCTCTGCTCAACCTGCTCACCGCTCGGAGCATAAGCCTGATGCACTGACTAAGCTAAAGAAGCTCCCTAATTAACCCTCGAGGCCTGTGCTGATTGTGTAGGATAGTGGCTCTGTGTCTGCCTCAAACCAGAAGCACCAGGTGTGCCACCCAACTGTGAACAAAACCTCTTCATGTGCCTCGCCTGCCCATACTGATAACAAGTGAGCAGTTGTCCTCTCTCCTAACTTTGGCTCTGAGAACGAGCCGAAGACGATGCAAACTATTGCCCTCCTCCTCTTTGCAGGCAAACTAGAGACTTGTGGCCCAACTGACCACATTTGAAACAATTAAAATCTCTTTGACCACCCCTTCTAAACCCCGAACTCGGTATTGGAAAAGTAGGCCTCGATTGAGCTCCTTGGGACGGCTGTGGGTTCGAACCCCTCTACCTCTTACAGTCCCCTTGAACATCCTAACTCCTCCTGGAGCCCCACATCCTCTTTTCTTCCATTTGCATCACGATCTCAAGATGAGCCGCCGCCTCCACAAGGCGTCCATAATCTCTAACCATTGACCCGGCCACTTTAAACGTGAGTCCGGTCCTTAACCTCTTCTCAAACTCCAAGCAACGACACTCCTCTGTCGCCACTAACTCTGGGGCAAACCTAGGGAGAATAGTAAACGTGGCCTCAAACTCGGCTACCATAGTATTCAACTGCACTAGCTTGGAAAACTAGTCTCTCAACTTCTGCCTAACAGTGGAAGGCAAGAACTTGTCCTGGAAGGCACTGACAAAAGCCTCCCAAGTCACTCCAATGCGCCCATGCGCATACTTCCACCACTTACCGCGTTTCCCTTTAGTTGGAAGGATGCCAAGGTCACTCGCAACTGATCATCCTCGATGCCAAGCGTCTCAAATGTTTTCACTATATGTTCCAACCACTCATCTGCCATTAGTGGTTCCTTGGGATCACCTACAAACGCATCCGGATTTGACCAAAAAAACTCCCACTTCAATAAAGACGACCCTACCTCAGCTACTTGGGCCTGGACTTGATTCTCAACTCTGAGAATGTCCATAGACTCCCGCAATGCTTCGGCCATTTCGTAAGCTAAGGCATCCATGCCCTGTTGACCAACTGGTTCGGCCACATTGGCCTGACCAACCCTTTCTTCCTAAGCCGGAATGTCATCCAATAAAGGCACCTCATACCTCCTAGGTCTACCACGCCTACCACCATTACATCCACATCCACGTCCTGACATCCTAATTAAGGTAACAAAAGAGATTAGCACATTTACAAATGTACCGAAGCTAACTCACTCTCGTCCCAATGCGGTGGACAATAGTAATTCACTCCACATAAGCACGTAGTCACGTAAACACATACGAATTTCATTCCCGAATAATGACCATCCCACGGAGTTGCCAGAGTTTGGAAAACCCGCTCGAGCGCAAGAAGTGCCACTCAAGTGGAAGAGCAAAATCCTAGGCAACAAAAGGTTTGAAAACCAACCAACCAACCTGTTCCAAACACAACCACAACAACCCAATAGCCAAATTTAAGGATATACAAAGGGAACAAGAGGTGAACGACAATATAAAACCATGAAACTCGAGTTCGGGATATAACAAGGGTCGGGTCAAAACCAAAATCGCTATACTTCTATTGGATAGGAAAAGAATTAATAAATACTGATAATTGTTAGATATAGTATTAGAATGAAAAGATTCATTAGATAATGAATATGTGTCCTAAGCTGTCTCTGGTGATTAATCAACTATTTGAAGTCCTTTTCTTGTGTAAACCTGATGTAACACCCCCAAAAAATAAACATAAGAAGAGTCCAAGATTCCCACCTAACCATACATCTAAGACATACATAAAATTCATCTCCTTACAATAATATCCATCCCAAGATTTGTATTCATTAAATTCTGAAGAGTTAACAAAAGCACAACACATGCAATTATACATTCATATTTCTAGAACATGAATCTATAGCACGTGATACCACTATCCAAAATAGATAAATGCCCTCAAGGCCACAAGTTCCAAGGTTTATGCTCGGCTACACAAAAATGGTTGTCGGAACCCATACATGTGAAGCCCTTGGCTTAACAAAAATACTAACAGAAAATAAAAGAGTCACGTTCTCTCAAAACACACATTTCCCACCCTCAATTTGGCGGATTCACGCCTTCTTTTCCTGCACAAAATTCACTAGGGTGAGCTCAACGCCCAGTAGGAAAATCTTAACAACGTATATACATTTTATACAATCCCGTGAGATGAATGCAAATGCCATACTCAAATATATTTCTCATCTTCAAAAAAAAATCTTGTGCACAATATCAATTTGAAAACATAGTTTTCCAACAATTTCAAAATGTAATTTCAAGAGAGGTAAGTACGATTCAGGTAATCCTTAAGCTAGTGTCCACAAGTAGGCCTAACAAGCTCTACTCAAACCCCATTTTACCTGTCTTTCACCGAAAGGCACGTGGTACCTCCTCACCACTTCACTGGTCCCTCATTAGAAGGCACGTGGCACCTCCTAACCACTTTACCGATCTCTCACATGATGGCACGTGGCACCTCCTCCGCACTTGTTTTCAGTCTTTCACTATGGACACTCAAGCCAACTTAACCAATTTCGAACTACACCCTCTATCCAGACTTACCAATGTATTTACCCAAAACAAATCCAATGATCTTGCTTTACAAAACAACTCTTTTCTCAAAACATTAATTTCTCGAATGTAATATGAAATCAAATCCAACCATAATGTAGTGGAATGTCAATGCAATATGTCTCCATGCATTTTAATATTTCCACCCTTTTATTTAATCCACATAATTTTCCATTGTGATCAAAATATCCACATTTACTATACAATGTGCTTCCATTATACATATATCAAGAGTTAAACAACAATTTCATAATATGTACTTTCACTACATGTTACTCATCATTTTCGACTTGTCATTTTAAGACCAAGCAATAAGAACATGCTCAACAACAATCTGTAAAGAAATTCAACTCTTCCCTTTCCCATGGAATTTCTCATTTTCATGTAACATAGAAATTCTTCCATCATATATGCCTCGAATCACTTATCAAGCACAAATTTCATAAAATCACCACATTTCTCCAAAATCCCCAATTGCTAGGGTTTCACCAAAATTAGGTTTTTCTCCATTTTCGAAAAGATTTTACCCAAACAACACATTTCCAAGACAACATCACTTGTACTCTAAAGATTTGAAAAGAATGTTAAGAAACCCACTTCAAAATCCCTTCGGAGTTCATAACCAAAAATCAAAAGCCTTGACAACAAAAAATAGCTCCAAACGAGCAAGGACTTGTACCGGCGAAGGAAGTTTATTTGATAATGGTTGCGGCTCTAGGGGCTTCAGATGCCCTTTCCTGATCAGGACCCTTAGGGCCGTTGACAGAGACATGTACAGTGGGGTGAACACCCTCTGGCCTCGAGGTGGGTATTTGGCAGGTTGTGAGTTGGTTGTGTTGGATGTACCAGCAAAAGGGTCAGCGGGTGTTGACTGGGTTTGTCGATCTCTTCCAAGTGTAGGATTAGAGCTGAAAGGAACGTTTCTAGTACGATGGCCCTCCTCCCGGCTTCTTCCTTGATTCAAACTGCCTCCAACTTGAGTGGCGAATGTGTCATCCACAGTCTTTGCAACAACTGTGAGCACTTTCCATTTGTTCAGTCCTTCGGCTTTCAAAGCCTCAACAACCCACTGAAGGTGTTCACGGGGACCAATGCCTGCTCCTACCTTGTTCTTACCACTCGCCTCCACCTTGTCAAAGAATCTAGTCGCCATATCAGAGTGGAGCCCAATTGTTGTTGACACGCCACCAGCCAGATCTAAGATGACTTCAGGTTGGCTCTTTTCAGTTGTGGCTTGCCCCAAGATTGAGGAGCCTTTTGGATTGAAACTTCTAGCCTGTGATGTGGTCGACGATGGAGCCAAAATTCCAAAGGCCATATCTGCCATAGTTCTCTGAAGATCTTCAATCATTTTCATCAACTCAGAAGTAATGGGTTCACGAGTTTGAGATGATTGGGGTTCAAATGCGTCCATCATGCATAAGTCCACGCTTTCCAGGATAAACACATCAGGCTTGGGTAGATGGGCCGGGGTGATGTATATACTGGGGTCAAACGGGTTGGTCGTTGTTTGGATGAAGTTTACATGCCTATATGGAGGGTTTTGATTGACATTTGGTTCTTCTAGAGGTGCTATTACATTGTTGTCAATGAGATTTTGAACCTCATGACGTAGTCTAAAGCAAGAGTAGGTATCATGGCCTTGCTGTTGATGGAAGGCACAGTATGTAGCCGGGTCATGCTTTGGAGGGAGAGGATCGAGTAGAGACCGTTGTTCTAATGGTTTCAGATGTCCTTTCTTGAGTAGGACCCCTAGAGCTTTAGACAAAGGCATATAAAGTGGGGTGAAAACCCTCTTGCCTCAGGGTAGATAGTTCGAAGTTTGGGGATTTGGATTGGACGTACCAACAAAGGGGGTGGCTATTTTTAGAGTGGTGGTGACCATTCCAACTTCAAAAGATCTTGCAGCTGCATCACCACTAGTGGTCGCATTCGAACTGCATGTATAACCCTTCTTGGGTGACTCCCTTTCATGGTCAATCAGACCTTGTTTCATAGCGTCTTTTATCTGTACCCCAATCTCATGGAGGTCAGCAAAGGTGGGGAGGGGTAAGACATTCATCCTCTGCATCAACTTCGGTTGTAGATTTCGCACGACCATCCTTATCTAGTCTTTCTCGGTTAGCCTGGTGGTCATCATAGAAGCCTTGGCTCTCCAACGGGTTACGATGTCAGAGAAGCCCTCCTTCGGCTCTTGTCTAGTTGCCTCGAGATCACGAGTTGGGACCTCGATTTGGGTGTTGTATGAATACTGGGGGACGAAGGCCTCGGCCATCTCTTCCCAACTTCTCTTCAGTGAGTCCTCTAACTTAGCGTACCAAATGGCCGCAACACCCGACAGGGTCCGACCAAAGAGGGAAAGTTTTTGCGGTCTGAAGAGGCCCGTTGGCTATAGGATATCCGAGAACAACCGCAGATGTACCATAGGATCTCCAGAACCGTCAAAACGGTCTATATGTGGCACCTTGAACCGGTCCGGTAATGTCACTGCCGAATCCGTGTAACCATCCTCTATGTCTGGAATGGAGTTAACGCCTTGAGCCCTCTTGAACAGCTTTTCAAGCTTGCTCACTTTTAATGCAGTTGGATCCACTTCGAACTCGAAAAGGCCCTCAATTGGGTGGGCTTATGCTTTGGAAGTCTGAGGTGGAGTGGGATCCACTGGGATATCTGTATTCTCCTGGGCATTGGCGGCAGGGGCAGGAGCCCTTGGTGCAGGAATTTCTACTGGAGGTGGGTGGGATGGAGAAGTTATTCCCTGTTGTGTTTGTTGCTGCTACTATTGAAGCCGGGCGACGAGTTTGGCCTGCTGGGCCACGACCTCGGTCTGGTGGGTGGTAACCTCTGCTTGGCAAGCAGCATCCCGCTGCATGGCCTCCATAGTCTGTTGGAGCTGACGCATCATGTCTTCCATACTCATACTGACTAAAGAGGCTGATCTATCGAATCTGGTGAGTTTCCTCGTTCTGAGGTGGAAGCAGGAAACCGAGCCCAACTTCGCACAGGTGATATAGATAGTGACCTATGCTCATATTTGTTCTGGTGACCTATGCTCTCAGACTGAATTCTACCCAAAATTCTACCTATAAACTGATACCCTCAGGCTGATACCCAGACTTGCAGCTGATACATACATCCCTATAAAGATGCACTCTGACAGCACATACCAAGCAAGTAAGAGCCAAAACACCCTTATGGTGGGGTAGGGTTTCCCTGTCCTAATTTCGTCAGGAACTAGGGTTTCACTACGCACGCAGCGGATTCAAACAACCTACATTCGGGTAAGCAACATGTCCTAGTTTTGAATGGTCACTATGGTTTCCGATATCCAACTAGGTTGAATGGTCAAAAAGGGTGCCTCGGTAAAAATTAAGGTTTCTGTTCCTATCGTGGTAGAGCCCGTAACCGGTCAGCCTTATGGCACACTTTTCCAAGCAAGCCTCCGGCAAACCGTTCAGGAATAGCAGATGGCAAACACTGTGACTTAGGCGCCCCTATGCAAATGCATTGCAAAGAAACACATAAGTGTAAACAAAACAACATATCATGATGTTCCAGTCAAGTTCTCTAAATCCCCAGCAGAGTTGCCTGAAACTGTAGATCGCCCAAACTCCACTCCGCGCGCGAGGGCGTGAATTGGGTTCTAGCTACTATAGTTCAGACTCTTGTCACGGTTCTGAATCTAATCTCACAAAGTGCAATGTAAGACTGATAAATCACCAAAGAGTCCAAATTCGGTAAATCGTTTTGGAAAATCGATGTTAATTAAGAAGTGCCAAACATGGACTGCTTTGCCAGATTTTAGAGTCGCCACCTAAATATTTTGTTTTGGGGAATTTAGGAAACCCTGACTCGTGCCTAAGGCCACGTGTCTGTCATCACCAAAGTTGCCTTGACTTGGGAACTTGGGTACGAGGGGGGAAGGTCATGAAATGAGCACCCCCGCTCACCCGATCAAAGGATCGGCCTCTACTAAACATGATATGTTACTTTTGAAAACACATGTGTTCTTATTCCCATTATTAATCTAACTTACTATGTGATGCGCACAGCATACAAGTATAGGCTAAATTGCTCGATTTAGAACAAAACATCTCATGTTTGTTTTTCGAAAGTGGTTTGAAGGTGCTACTCGCAAGTAGGCTAAAACATGGATTTGCCACCAAACAAGGTGGGCTTGAAACATGATGATTTGCCACTTTAAGTGGGCTTAAAACTCACATTTTGATGAATTGTTCTAATTCAAGTAATGAAGCCTTCATCCACAGGCATTCATGCAGTGATATCCGTTAAGCGAGTAACCTCTTGGCAAGCATGCTATTATGGTAGTCACTTACACACATGCCAGAATGCTAAAGCATAAACACTTACAGTGTACTCCGAGCCAAAATAGAAAACTAGTTAGAAATATGTATGATCCTAACTATGTTAACAATGCCTAATGCAACACATGCAATAATGCAACTAAAAAAGAAGGCTCGGCTATTTAAGATGGCATCCGAATGCAACACTTGATAACATGCTTTGAACACGTATTCAAGAAAGCGTATTGAAATACGATGCAGTTTAAATGATGCGCCGAGCCTGGTGCATGCAATACGAATGGATGATACACGCATGCAAAGCATAAGTATGCTAATTGAAACATGCCCTATTCTAACCATCGAAAGCTGATAAGTAAAAGGGAGAAAGACATGGGGTTGGAAGATATTCACACAAACACGCACACTTATTACAACATTGTGCCCTCTCGACGGAGGGTCTGAATGAATAAGCTAAGCTATATCTAAGCTAAGCTAATCAACTAATCTAATAATCTAATTACACTAATTATTACACAACCAAATCGAATAATAAGCAATCTATTTACTAATTATTACAACACTTTAATTAATTAACAAATTAACTAAACATGTAAACTAGGCTGCCACAGCACTGCCTTGAACAATGAAGGATGCATGCTCTCAGTTGCTGCCTCGAAACGCTTTTCGGATTGCTCTTGAAAGGCTCTACTTGCAGGGTGTTTTTATGAAGTTTCTGCTCCACCTTACCCAAACCACCCTGAGGAATCCACCAGTGGCCTGCCGGCCATGAAGGCTTGCTACCGGCCACCTGCCAGCCAAGGGTGTGCACTGCTGGCCAAGAGTGAAGTAGTGCCGACCATCTACAAGGCACTGCCGGCCACTAGTGTGCTGCAACATCATTCTGCAACAGAGCACAAACTAGAGAAAAAGGGATGGACTCCTAAGGGTATGTACGTACTATGCCACTCCATATCACTTCAAAACATCAATGGAGAAGCATCATTGGATCCAAGACCATCAATCAAGCATCGCAATGCATGATAGCCGAAGATCCAACGTGCACAAATTCAATGTATGCACAACAAACAAAACAAGCAAAACACTAAGACCACAGCCTTATCATGAGTGATCAAAGGCAATGAAGACAAAGGGGATTGGTTCACTTTCATCACTTTGAGTATGAAGTGTGCCAATCCACCTTGTGTTCAACATAACGTCCGGTTGAACACAATGCGATGCAACACAACACATGTTTATCTTAGCATGTTAAAGACACTAAACCATGCAAGCCAAGCATGGAAGACATGTTATGGAGCCAAGAGCACTAAAGCAAGCAAAAAGCATCATACAAGAGACAAGCAATACAATGCTCAATGGACTAAACTAGCCCTAAATAGATCTCACGCGTGCCAAAATAGTGGCCAAAATGAACTGAAATGATAGCATGAAAAGCAAGAAAATGCATGCTTATGCATTGGCCCACAAACAAGGCATAAAAGCACAACTCTCAAAAGCTCTCCGGGAGTGAAAGAAGTGAGAACATGACATGTATATGCTCTGAAATAACATGTTAAGTGATGCCAAGACATGAAACTATCACAAGTATAGCATGCTATGATGCTCAAAACTCAAAACTAGCTAAGGCACTTGCACCATAACCATATCAAGCAAGCCCCAAAGGACCAAGATGACTCAAAACAGTCCTAAGATAGGTCAAAACAATGCTAGAAATATGATGGAGTGTAGTCAAAATAAGCTAGAATGATGAGCCAAAATGGCAAGCATGTAAGGCTAAATGGCAAGATTACACTACAAGTGCAAAAAACATGCATAAGGTGACACAACCAGAGCAAAACAGAGTTTTGCCATGCTAAAATAAGGCCAAAAATAAGCTGAGAACAAGCCAACACATGCTAGAAAAACATGCTCAAATATGAGGCCATCAACACAAGTAACCAAGACACAAGAAGAGGGGATGACCCCCTCCTATTTTGGATCTCAAAACACACTTTCCACCACTAAAATTCCTCTAGAATTCAGTGGTTAAATGGCCAAGAGAAGCTGATCTCAAAGGCCTTAAGAGATGACATAAAACAAAGCAAAACAAGCCACCAAAGGAGGTAGACCACCCTAACTCAAACAAGGCCTCAAACAACCATCTTTATCACTTAAAAATAGAACTTTTTGTAGTTGAAATAAAAGGCTAAAACAGCATGCAAAGGGGGCCAAACACTTGATCAAAATAAAGCTTAAAGAGGGAAAACACTCACCCTTGAAGCACAACTTTAAGACAGCAAGTTCTCTGAGTTAAAACTAGGTTTTTGAGTCCAAACAACACCATCAAGTACCTCAGCAACAAGGTAATGGTGTTTCACTAGGTGTTGTAGTGAAAATCTATGGAGAAAACACACTTTAAGGCAATATTGAGCACAATATAGAGAGAGTGTGTGAGAATTCTAGAGAGAGAGAGAGAAATTTCAACTCTGGAAATTTTGTAAACCCCCTATAAGGGGAAAGCACCTCCCCTTATATAAGCAATGCAAGCTAAAGCTTGCTTGACAAGCTTATACTTGCCTCCATCTCTCCATACACGTGTATAGAGGATGGCTCAATGAGCCACAACTGGCCCAAAATATCTAACAAAATATCTGCTGAAACAAGGTGGCTGCCGGCCATCAGTGGTGGCCGGTAGTGCCTCATTTATGGCCGGCAGGGTCTGTAGATGGCCGACAGGGCCCAAACCATGGCCGACAGCCTTCTCTGATGGCCGGCATGCTGTCAAGAACATCACAAAGCAAAGACCAATTCATGGTCCAAAAATGAGACAAAATGGAAATGGGGTTTGGAAGGATCAAACCTGGAACATCCTGCCGCGAAATTTGAACACTCGACTAGCAATCAAACCTGTTGCTGGATGAACTTGGAAGAACATCCGAGTCTTGAGGATGCTCAAAAATGGGGTGTCTACAGAGGCGCTCTAATTGTGGTTTTTCTATGTAAAATTGTTGTGTCGATTTGTCTTTGATTATTTGATTAAAATTGTTATTTATTGCTTAAAATTGATACATAATCACAAATCAATGTCTAGGGGGTTTATAGATTTTTCACCTTTGATAAAATATAGTTGAAAAATTGAAGCTGAAAATTTAGAAGAAAAGATTAGGAACAGTTCTAACCTTGAATTCAGTAGACTCCAGCAACCTTCTTTCATTGAAGTCATATCTACTTCTTCTTCTTTTTTTCCTTTCTTTCATATGTGAACTTGCATTTGATAAGAACAAATAACATGAATAAAAAGTCATATTGAAAATTTCATAATTAACTATTTACTCACTTCCTCGGATGAACAATGGCAATTAAACGATGAGGTGTATGCATGGGATTGTTGTTGTGAATGCACATGTGTAATAGCTAGTGCAACATGCCCACCCATGGCCTATTGAGACTCCAATTACTCTATTCATGCTTGTTGAGCTTGGATTGTGCTTTGCATCTCCATTTGTACTTTCTGTTGATTAAGCCTAGCATCCATTGTCTCCTTCATTTGCATCTCTATTTGTGCTTTATATTAGTTAAGTTGCTCTTGGACTTACGTTTGGATGATACAAGTTTTTTCTTGTGATTGCCTATATCTACCTCCAAAGACATCTGTCGGAGAAAAACCCAATCCATATGTTCACTAAAACACGGTGAGGTCTGTTATGTGCACTAAAAAGTGGCATTTTTTAAAATGCCATTGTATGAACGCAGTTATAACCCCATTTTCATGTAGTGTATGTATGCAAAACAATCAAAACATCCAGTTGCTTCTTGCCAAATGCTTTTCTGTATTCAATAATAATTGTCAATTATGAAGATTTTTATTTTATTTTTTTGAAAAATGATATATAAACTCACTTTCTAGATCTAATGATATGTAAGTGATATGATTGGTTGATGATTAGGAAAAATATGAGAGAGAGTGTGTTGCCTTAGACATACTAATTGATTACCACATCATTGGGCTTGAAAATTGGGTCTAATTATAGCGATTCCAGTTTTGACCCGACTCTTGTTGCATTTCGGACTTGGGCTTATGATTTCTGAATGTTGTCCCTGCCGTTCCCGCTTATTCTCCCTTAAATTTGATTATTGGATTGTATTGGTCTTGTTTGGAACGAGTTGGTTGATTGCTTGATTTTTGAACCTTTGTTGCCCAGATTTTTGCCCCTCCGCTCGAACGGCCATTCTTGTGCTCGAGCAGCTTTTGCAAACTCTCAGTACTTTTGCAGACCTATAAAATGTTGGACGAGTGTATTCTACGCTCAAGTAGTGTTTCCTACACTCAAGTGGGTGGGCGCTCGAGCGTCCAATCTTGAGCTCGAGTGATGTCTTTCACCTACAAAAGTTCCAAAAGGGTACATTCTGTGCTCGAGCGTCACTTTTTGCGCTCGATCCGAACAATTTGTCTGACGCTCGAGTGTCACTTCTCACGCTCGAGTAGACTGCGTGTATATCAGTCCATGAAGATGACTTTTCAGTTCACTTTTTCATCCCGCTTTCTCTCTAAAACTTTCCAAAAACCTAGATGTTGAGTTTCACCCTCTAAAACTCATCTTCTCTCTACTATTTCACCTAGATCCATTAGCTTCTTTACCTTAGTGCCTTTGAGAAAATGGTAGAACACCTCAAGAGCTCCGTTTTGATCCAAGTAGAAGTTGGTTTTGGCTTTTTTGGAGTTTCTCCTCGGTTGCTTTGGTCTCCTAAACTTGAGGTAGGAATTTCCTATGCTTTCATATGTTTTTTAGCTTAGCTATTTGTTGTTGTGCAACAATGGTGGGCTTGGGTGTATTATGGACAAACCTAGGGTTTGGGATATAAAATCAAAAGAGGGGTTTCTAATAAATGTAAAATAAATAGCCATGGGGTTTGAAAATGAGGTTATACTGTGTTAGAATTATTGATTTTGGCCTTCGGATTGGTATTTGGGAAAGAGGGAAGTTAACCTAAAATGGTCCAAGTATTTACTTTGTATAAATAAATTAAATTGGTATTATAAATATGAAATTTGATGACTGTTGGTGTTAGTGGTGGGAATGGAAATGTATTATCTAATACCTTTGAGAATCTGAATAAACTATTTGTTTTGAGATTTAATATCTGTTTAGAAATATTTGTATTGGGCTATCGGTGAAGGATAGCTATAATTGTTGTAGAATTTGACTGAGGATTAGGTAAATTGAAACTAATCGCTTGTTGATTGTCATTGAATTTGACTAAGTGTTAAATGCATTGTATATGTATGCTTGTTTGGGAGAAGAAAGGGAATGTACTCCATTGTTTGGGAGGAAAAAGTGGATGTACTCCATTGTTTGGGAGGATATAGGGGATGCATTTCATTGGACTAAGTTAGCCTTTGTCTTCTGGGTAAAAGTCCCCAAACCACGTGTATACATGGGTGCTGATCCCACGGACGAAATTTCCGTAAAATAACAAATTGAAGTGCTTGTGATGATTGTGTTAATTTAGGAACCCCTGAGTTGTAGTCTCAGATGGGTTGTTTGAAAGACAATAACATTTGCTCATGAATTGGGATGTAATGATTTAAATTGAGATGAATGGAAGGAGAATGGACCGAGGATGTAAATTTTGTACCGTATGATCATGTAGAATATGAGTGTTTTGGCATGGACATTGTAGATGCATATTGTACTTATATCTTTGTTAAATTCCATATACTGTGCTACATTGTTCCTACTAGGCTTTGGCTCACCCTATTTGGGAAAACCATTTTTAGGTGTTGATGTTATGCCTCCGCCAAGGTAGTAGCTCAGAAAGAGTTTGGAGCATGGGCTTTACTTTTGTACTTATTTGTAAAGCCAATGGCTTAATTTGTATAGAGTTAGACTCTTTTTTGTTGTAACCAAGCGATGACTTGGAAAGTTGTAAGCCTTTAGGGCATATAATTATCTGTTTAACATTTATTTCCCTTTAACACTTGTAGCACATGTTGTAGATTCAGGATGAACAGTTAGTGAATGTATAACCCATGTGTGAACTTTTGTATACGAACTCAGATGAATGAAAGCATATTATTTCTGTTATTCTTCTGCTTATGGATGGGATTTATTGTAATATTTTGGAGGCGTTACAACTTGGTATTATAGTGTACCGGGTTTGAATACTTTGGGTACGTGGGAAGTGGTTATTACCACAATGGGTTTGTCTCGCTTAGTTGAGACATTAGTATATATATTGTATGCTTATATGATAACATGTTTATATAATTATATGGGTATGAGATTTAGTTCCTAAGATATTGATTGGGTCTACGGGTTTCTAGAAGTCCTATTAGAAGAGCACTTGATCACTGTTATTTCCAATTGGAACTCTGACAACGCCGTGGAACGATAATTATTTAGGAAGGAAATTCGTATGTGTTTATATGAATACTTGCTTATGTGGAGTGAGTTATTGTTGTCCATTGCCTTAGGACGTGAGTGAGTTAGCTTCGGCACATTTATAAATGTGCTAATTTCTTTTATTACCTCCATTAGGATGTCATGACATGGTCATAACGGTAGGAGTGGTAGGCTTAAAAGGCACGAGGTGCCCATACTGGATGACATTCTAGCACAGCAGGAGGGAGTTGGTCAAGCCATTGTGCCCGAACAAGTGGGTCAGCAGCCCATGGGTGCCTTAGCCCGTGAAATGGCCGGAGCATTGCGAGAATCTTTGGACATTCTCTGGGCTGAGAATCAAGTCCTGGCCCAAGTAGCTAAAGCAGGGCCATCCTTCTTAAAGAGGGAGTTCTTTCGGTCAAATTCAGATGAGTTTTTGGGTGATCCCAACGAGCCACTAAAGGCAGATGAATGGCTAGAGCAAATAGTGAAAACGTTCGAGATGATTGGCATCAAGGACGACCAGTTGAGGGTGACCTTGGCGTCTTTCCAGCTGAAGGGGGATGCAGGTCAGTGGTAGAAGTATGCACGTGGGCGCATTGGGGTGACTTGGGAGGCTTTCGCCAACGCCTTCCAGGACAAGTTTTTACCCATTACTAGTATTGTGAAAAAATGATTACATATTTATCAAAAAATTTATGATTTTAATTATTAATATTTATGAACTTTACTATTTATTCGTAATTATTATTTTACTATGAATCAGAATATATATATATATATATATTTTTTTTTATGGTTGATGTTAGTTTTGTTAGAAATATTTTTTTTTTTACTTTTTGTTTGAAGAATTTGATAACCAACATGGATATTGTTTGATAAATCTTAACGAGAGGATTCTTAAAATACTAATTTTATTAAAAACCAATACATAGAGTAAAAGTTATATCACTTTAAAGTTTGAAATATAAAATTAGTTAGTAAAAGCAAAATTGTCTCCCTAAGGGGGGAGTTGAGTTAAGAGGTAAGCCCTTAGTGTTTTGCATGAGTGGGGGGTCAACTTCCATATGTGATAATTTAACAATTAACTTTTCTCGATAAAAAATAATAAATAAATAAATAAATAAAAATTGGATTGTCCATTTTACTAAAAAGGGGCCCAATAAGAGAGTTGTGGCCCAAAAAAACTCGACTATAAAATTATAGCTTCTTTTTTTCTTTTTCTTTTTTAAATGCAAGTCTATAATTATTAAATAAAATTATAGGGTTAATCATATTTTTTACTCCGATAATTTGATTCAAATTTCACTTTAATTTGAACAATTTAGTCCATGTGTTTTAAGTTTAGTTTTAATTTTGTCTATGTGTACACCTTAAAAAATTGACAAGTGTCCCAAAATTATTAATTTTAATTTTCAAATTAGACCCCAAAAAAAATCAAATTTAAACATTAAAAATTTGACAAGTATACCAAAATTATTAATTTTAACCTCCATATTAGACAAAAGAACTAAATTAAAATTAATATTAAAATATAAGGATTAAATTATTCAAGTTGAAATTATAAGGGCTAAAGTAAAATTTAAGTCAAATTAGAGATAAAAAGTGTAATTAATCCAATTACGTAATCTGGGTTGAGCGTGCACTACATAAAGATAAATGGATAAATGGCCTGAGCCAAACTCGGCCCATTCTTATGCGGCTCAAAGAAGCTCAAAAAAAATTTAGGCCTTACCATAAAACTAGAAGCTATTTACTGAAAATAAATTCATTGATTTTGAAATAATCATACAGTCTCTCTATTTTGAGTAATTATTCTATTTTCCGGGAATTTCATATTGGCTGTGTGTCCAACCAATAGTAAGGGGGCTCAGAATTACATGGTGCTAAAAGTAAGAAAATAATGGAAAAATGACATGATCTCATTAGATGGGCACATGCCCACGTTACTTTCCTGACCCATTAGATAATTTATGCGCTATTTTCTTTGTGCAATTTCGGCCGTAGTCGACCACAACTATTTTAATGATCTAATTTGTTAATTTTATTAATATTTATGCATAGATTATTCATTAAAAAAAAAGGATTAATTTGCTAATTGTAAGCACATAATTTAATCACATTTGATTTTAAAAAATCAAAGTCTTATTTTAAAATTATAGTTGTTTTTCATTTCGGTGAACACAAATGTGATGAAATCACACAATAATAAAATTAATTTAAATTTTCTTATATACACACTGAGATTTAAAAAGATCAACAAATTAAATTATCAAAATAGAACCCAAAACCAAACTAGCCAAATCTACATTGGGTTGTAGACAAACCCAACCACTAAATCAACTCAGTTGCACTCCATGAGATTGTAATTACTATTTCTGTATGAAATTATCCCTATATATATATATCAGTTTTTAAATAATTGATTTACAATAAATGAAAAATTACATATGACAGTGTAAATTAAATCGAAACAATCTAATGTAAGTACATAATTTCAAAAACACAAAAGACAATAATAACAAACCATCATCCTGAAAAGAAAAAAAAAAAAAAAAAAAAAAAAAAAAAACCATCACCAAATTTGTTATCATTGTAAATGAGTACCCAAAAAAAAAATCACCTCCCACCATCAAATGGCAACCTTATATGTTCCCTCACACCATCATACCTAGCTGTTGATGCTGTGTTAATACTATAGTAGTACAACCTCCTAACTCATGCCGACTTGACCTGTCACCAAGCAAGTACTCACTGTCTTCACAATTCAAATCAATTTCAACCCATGAATACTTCATCGTCTTTTTTATGATCAACCCCTCCAATTCCATTGCTACTTCCTTCATAGTAGGCCTCTGCTCTCCTTTTACTATTAAGCACTTCTTTAAAATATTAGCAACTTATTTAAGCTCTTCAATATTTTCTTTGTTTCTATTTGTTCATCAATAACTTGGAACAATCGATCATTTTTCATAGATGAAAGAAAATACATAGCCAGACTCCTCTCCTCTTCTAGCCTATCAAAGGATAACACCTTCTTTCCGATGATCAACTCCACAAGGACTACTCCAAAACTATAAACATCACTTTTATACATAAAAAAAATAAATAAATAAATACATACTTGTTGATGAAGAGATCCAACGAAGAAGATGATCAGAACCTCCACATGACTGCCATCTACAAGATAGAGCTCCCTTAGCCATTGAAGAGCCGGGGGGTCCTTCGATGCCCAAGTTAGTCCTCCAATAGTATCAAAATATTTAATGGACAAATTAAATATAAAATGACAAAAAAAATTTAAAATCTCCGAGATATTGATTTGTGATTATGTTTCAATTTAAAATAATAATAACAATCCCAATCAAACAACCAAGACAAATCGTCACAAGGATTTATCGTGAAAAAATTACAATTGGAGCACCTTCAATTGTGATAAAAAAAAATCACGAGCCAAAGCCTCAAAACAATCCACTAAGAAGACAAAAAGTTACACAAGAGTTACCTAACGAATCCACGCCCAAATTGAACCAAACTCGATGTGCCTCTTTCACCATCGTCTTCACCTCGGAATTGTCATGCCTAACATTAAATCCACAACGTTGATATCAAATCTGCAATGATGAGCCACTTCGGAATCCACCAAAACTTCAGGTCCAAATTTTCCATAATATACCGAAGAACACATCTTGCTTTTGTGAACGAAATAATAAGAATAACACTTGATGTTTGACAATCTGCAGTTCTTTGATCAATCGATCACCTTCTATACACCAAGGAAATTCATATAAAACAGCCTCCGATAGAAAACACTTTGTCTTTTCTTTCTCTCTAAGATTTTGGATGGCATAAACCCTAAAAACAACAAACGACATATTTTATAAAAAACAAGATCGCGAAGACCACTCGATCGCACACTTCATTACTTGAGCGGTGTGAGTAAAACTACTGCTCAAACGGTAAAACTTTTACTGCTCGAGAGGTAAAAAAAATTTCCCAGCAATTCAGGCGCTTTGCAAAAGTACTGGATAATGCCATTCACTACTCGATCCCCATACATAGTTAGCGAAGTGGCAAACATGAAAGCCTCAACATCACAAAGTCCTCTACATAGGCACAATTCAGGTTGGATTCACATCTAAACACTCATATCCTCACTGAAATAAAAGAGCGAATAAAATTACAACTGAAATGAATTTTATCAAATGGGATTGCCAATTACAAAAATCTAACACAAAAAATAGTCTACCTCAACCAATATGAGTGTCGCCTATTTATAATATCTAGTGATTTGTGTAACAAGTAGTTTGAATGCTCTAGAAATCCGATCCCAAACAATCTTCGGTTGTTTAGGACTTCTATGTCGATAAGATTTCATGTCTTAATGAGTTTTGGCATAACATAAAACACTAATATATTGTTTGATAACTGTCATATACGTGATAACCTATAATTCCATCACGTGGCATTGTCGAGACCCTCATAATTCTTGTGATTAATTTTATTCCCTCTCAATTGCCCCTAAGCTTTTCTTTAATCTTGGTGAAAAAGTGGAAGCTTTTTATTGTTAATCTGATAAAAAAAATAACTGTATAATACTACCTGGCTAGGGATTCTTTCTTGGCAAGCAAAATCAACTCGACAAGGAATCCTAAAGTTGGACAAACCACAAACTTCCTTCTTGGCGAGCAAAATCAACTTGGCAATGAATCCCAAAGTTAGCGAGCAAAATCAGTTTAGCAAGGAATTCCAAAGTAAGCAAGGAAACTCAGTTCAACAACTTACTTCTTGGTGAGCAAAATCAGCTTGGTAAGGAATCCTAAAGTTGGACAAACCACCAACTTCCTTCTTGGCAACCAAAATCAGCTTAATAAGAAATTCCAGAGTTGGTGAGCAAAATCAGCTTGATAACTTCTTTTTTGGTGAACAAAATTAGTTCGGTAAGGAATCCTAAAGTTATAAAAACCACTAACTTCTTTCTTGGCGAACAAAATCAACTCGGCAACGAATCCCAAAGTTAGCGAGCAAAATCAGCTCCGGCAACTTCGTTCTTGGCGAGCAAAATAAGCTCAGCAAGGAATTCCAAAGTTTGCTAAGAAATCAACTCGACAACCTACTTCTCAGCGAGCAAAATCAAATCGAGAAAGAATCCCAAAGCTGGACAAAGCACCAACTTCCTTCTTGGGGAGCAAAATCAGCGTAACAAGGAATTGCAAAGCTGGAGAGCAAAATCAGCTCGGCAACTTCTTTCTTGGTGAGCATAATCAACTCGATAAGGAATCCCAAAGTTGGACAAACCAGTAATTTCTTTTTTGGCGAGCAAAATCGGCTCAGTAAGGAATTTCAAAATTGGTGAGCAAAATCAAGTCGGCAACTTCCTTCTTAGCGAGCAAAATCATCTCGGTAAGAAATCCCAAAGTTGGACAAACTACTAGCTTCCTTCTTGGCGAGCAAAATTAGCTCGACAAGGAATCTCAAAGTTGGACAAACCACTAACTTCCTTCTTAGCCAGCAAAATCAGCTCGACAACTAACTTCTTGGTAACCAAAATTAGCTTGGTAAGGAATCTCAAAGTTACCAAGCAAAATTAGCTTGGCAACTTACTTCTTGGCGAGCAAAATCAGCTCAGTAAGGAATCCCAAAGTTGGACAAACCACTCATCTCCTTGTTGGTGAGCAAAATCAGCTTGGCAAAGAATTTCAAAGTTGGCGAGCAAAATTAGTTCGACAAGAAATCCCAAAGTTGGACAAACCATCAGCTTCCTTCTTGGCGAACAAAATCAGCTCGGCAAGGAATTTCAAAATTGGTGAGCAAATTAGCTCGGCAACTTACTTCTTGGCGAGCAAAATCAGTTCAGTAACGAATCCCAATGTTGGACAAACCACCAACTTCCTTCTTGGCGAGAAAAATTAGCTTGGTAAGGAATCCCAAAGTTGGACAAACCACCAACTTAGTCCTTCGAACAAAATCAGCTTGGCAAGGATATAAAAAAATTTAACCAAGGGGTAGCGTAATTCATCTTGCCCCCTTGATCCATAAAGTGTGGACTTCATCTCAGTATATTTGATCAAAATAATTTATTCAGACATTCTAGCCCATCTCCTTTGCCCCCAAATTTTAGTGTGATATGGTCACGGTAAAATTTGTTACTCCACCAGTTAAAAGATTGCTAGGTAATGAACTCCACTGCATAGCTGCATTATATTGATCACTTAATTACCATCTACGAACCCCACACAAAATATCACTATTAATAACATATAACTAAATATAATTCTCATGATTGAGGAGTCTTTGATTTTTTTGTAGTCAATTTGCAAGTCATGAGAAGTAGGTTGCCGACCAATGTTTTCAAACTAAAACTGGCACAAACCCAGTGAACTTGGTGGAAACGATTTTGTAATTGATTAGTCTATGGCATTGCTGAGCTCCTCTTTGCCAAGTCTACGCGAAACTCCATTTTACGGTTGCGTTCTTAATTAAATCTGTCATTCAATGGTGGTCTTCCGGTTGCAGTGTAGTCAAAGGTTTGCATGGTTGGTTGTTATTGTCTATATCGATTGGAGAAATATGCCAAGTGGTCAGCTATAGTTCTAGTTTTCTCAAGCGGCCATTGATTGTTCCAACGTGTTGCGGCAGCATTCTAGCAAGAGAACATAGAGGCCGAACAACATGACCTTGGGACATTTTAGCTTTTTTCGGCCAAAAATTCATGAATGTCTCTCAACAGGTTGTAATTTTAAGCTCCAAGGTCGGCATGTATTTGCATGGGTCCAAGCCTCAAATAGATGAAACCGTATTGACTTGATCAAGTCTTGGTTTCATTGATGATATCAGGATGCAGAGGGCCTTCCAATATAATTAGTCTGTTGGGCATGTAAATAACCATGCGAAAGTCTTCCGAGATCGAAGTAGTAGCTCGGTGATTAGAATAATATCATGTGGACTGCTCGACTACAACAATGATATTCTATCCATATGTTCTTCCATTGTTGCTCAGTTAAATCATCTCACATAAAAGCTTGTACCAAGAATCACTCATATGGCTGGTTGAGAATTCCATTGATCGAGCTACTAGTCTTGAATTTTGTTAGACCAATTGTAGACGTCCCCGAACGTCCCAGGAGGGAATCCCGTTTTGTTCATTTGGGCTCACTACAGTTCAGGACTTAATGTCACAGTCCTGTATCTAATCTCGCAGAGTGCAATGCAAGACCGATGAATCATTAAAGAGTCCAAATTCGGAAAATCTTTTTTGAAAACAGATTTTTTGAAAGAAGTGTCAAACATGGACTGCTTTGCCAGACACAGAGTTGCCACCTAAATATTTTTTTTTTTTTGGGGAATTTAGGAAACCCTGACTCGTTGCCTAAGGCCACGTGTCCGTCATCACCAAAGTTGCCTCGGCTCGGGAACTTGGGTACGATTGGGGAAGGTCACTTTGTGAGCACCCCCGCTCGCCTGATCAAAGATCGGCCTCTACTAACCATGATATCGAGTTTTGAAAACAATATGAGCTCTTATTCCGGTTATTAGCCTAGAATTACTATGTGATGCGCATAGCATACAAGTATAGACTGGATCACTTGAGTTGGAACAAAACATTTCATGTTTGTTTTTGAAAGCGGTTCGCTACTCGCAAGTAGGCTAAAATGTGGATTTGCCACCCTCAGGTGGGCTTTAGAAAACATGATGATATGCCACTCTCAAGTGGGCTTAAAACTCACAATCAATGCATTATTCCAATTCAAATAATCCAACCTTCACCCACAGGCATTCAGGCAGGTATATCATATAAGCAGTTAGCCTCATGGTAAACATGCTATCATGGCAGTCACTCACACGCATGCAAGGATGCTAAAGCATAAACACTTACCGAGTACTCCGAGCCAAAACAGAAACTAGTTAGTAATCAATGCATGATCGTAGTTCATGTAAAGATGCCTAATGCAACACATACAAGAATGCAACTAAGACAGGCTCGGCTATTCTAAGATGGCATATGATGATGCTACAGCTAACACGTATTCAACTTGAAATTGAAATACAATGCAGTTAGTATGATGCGCCGAGCCGGGTGCATGCAAGACAGGTGAATGGATGCAAACATGCGAGCATAAGTATGCTAATTGAAACATGCCCTAAACTAACCATCATAAGTTGGTAAGTAAAAGAGAGAAAGACGTGGAGTTGGAAGACATACATCACACACACTCACACTTATTATAATTATGCTCTCTCTCGGAGGGTCCAAATAAATAATACAGTCCAAATAAATAATTATAGTCCGAATAAATAATTAAATATTACAAAATCCTAATTAATTAACAAATTATTTAGGAAAGCAAATAAATTAGCGTGCAAGCTATAAAATGGACTGCCTCAGCTCTTGTTCTGAATGATGAAAGATGCATGCGTGCTCGGGTCGCTTTGTCAGAAAATTCCTCGCGATGCCCCGATTTGCCTCTGCTTGCAATTAATCCCGAAATGTTATGCAAAGCTCTAGAAGGCTGCTAATTTCTGGTTTGTTGCAACAGAGAGCAAGGAAGGGCATGGCAAAGTATTTTCACATATGTATGCACACCTCGATCCTCGTGCCACCAATCACGCATCTCGATGCACGATGGCCGAGGAGTCGAATTGCACGACTCGATGTGAAATGAATGCACATGACAACACAACAAGGCCTAGACTCCATCATGGGTAATCCGGAGTGTCGGCGACCGGAAATTTGAGGCATGTTCCGTCACTTCGGGTACGAAACGTCCCTCGTTTCCCGTGTTTGGGCTAACTCCTATCCCAAACACAATTCAATGAGATGGCATACACAATGCGAATAACATGCAACCTAGCATACGCAATGCTGTGGACTAAAATGGCATACACAATGCACGTGACACAACATGGCATGCACAATGCACTAACATGCAACCTAGCATACGCAACGCTATGGACTAAAATGGCATACACAATGCAAGATGGACTTACACCAATACGAGTGGACCTCAGCCACACTCACATCAGTGGCCATATGATGAAAATGAGACAACCAAAATACATGCAAACATGCACGAATGCAATGGACCGATCCTAAGGCACAACATGCAACTCTGACTAAGCATGGCAAAGGATGAAATATGGCATACAAGCATACATTTTCCAGCTCTGAAACATGATGTACAATGGTCCCGAATCATGCAAATATGTTACCCAATGCATGCTAGATGGTCTGAATACCGAAACTAGTGAAGTACGTTACACTAGAGGTACACAAAGCAATGCATGAATGGCAAGACCAGCCCTAAACAGACCCTAGGAAGGTCCAAGATAGTGGGAAAATGGCCTAAAATGATGGCTCAATATGCAAAGAAATGAAGCTCATTCAATGGTCCAAAAACAAGGCATACAAGCCTAACTCCCAAACGCATTTAAAGAGTGAAGATCATGGAAATTTGGCATACATGTAAGCTCTGAAATATGATATGCAATGGCCCCAAAATATGAAAATACCTCAGTATATGCATGCAATAGACCTCAAATCTCAAAGCTAGGCAAGTGTATTTGAACTACAAGCATGCAAAACAAGGATCATTCGACCATGAGACCCAAAAACAGAGCTAGGGCAGTCCAAAATATGCACAAAATCAGTTTAAGGCAAGGCCAAAAAGTGCTAAAATCAAGGGTCAACAAAGCATGCAAAATAAGCTAGTGAACCATGATTTGCACTACAACTATATGAAGCACATGAGAGCTCACCAAACCAGCCAAAAACAGAAGTATGCCATGCCAAATAATGCACAAAAACCCACTGAAACTCAGTCAATGCATGCAAGAATGATGTGTCCCTTTGAAAGGCCAATAAGAGGGTTGTTCTACACATGCAAGATAGACATACAAAATGGCAAAACCACCTCTTGAAAGAGGTTATGAGGGCCCTAAAACTCACTGAAAAGGGCCTGAAATTAGTCTAGGAAGTATGCAAGTGAAGGCCCCTTTGAAAGGCCTTGAAGAAGATTACTCTACACATGCATAATGGACACTTAATATGGCCAAACCACCTTTGGAAAGAGGTCGTGCAGGTCAAAAAACTAATCAAAAATGGCCTGGAGCATGGCTTTGAAACATGCAAATAGGGGCTCCTTTGTAAGGCCAACAAAGCTAGTAAAGAGAACAAGGGGTGAGAGGGTCACCCCTCTCTGATTTTGAAGCTCAAAGACACATGTTAGCCACTGAAAATCCGATGGATTTCAGTGGCTAAAAAGCCAAACCAAGGCCAACACAAATGCTCTAATGCATAGCTCAAAACATGAGGAAATGAAGCATGCAAGGGGGTAGATGACCCCCAATAGAAAAATAGTCTTAAACAAACTTCAAGAGGAGCTCAAAATAAGACTTTTTTTAGTTTATGAAAAAGCTCGAAAATGCTTGAAAGTAAGGCTAAAATGTGAAGCAAAATAAGGACCAAAAGAGGGAATAGGGTGTTACCTTTGAAGCTTAAGAAGACAGCCAACCTCTGGACCAAAAACACACCCTTTAACCTCTGAAAATGGCCTCCAAGAAGCTTAGACCAATGATGGAAGGGTTAGGCTATGGAGTTGTATGCAAAAGGGTCAAGAACCACTCACTTTTTAAGGCTCCAAGTGTATGGATATAGAGAGATATAAGTGTATTCCTTCACCCAAGTTCTGAACCCTAGCAATGGAAGAGGGCCCTTCCCTTTATAGAGGAGAAGATCTAAAGCTTCTCAAAGAAGCTTAAAAGCTAGCTTAAACATCCTCCATACACGTGTATGGAGGATGCATTCTGAGGCTTCTAGCTGGCACAGCTGGCTTCAACTCATTGAGACAAAAAAGCAAAAGGCTGGCCGACCAGTTAAGGTGGTCGGCCAACCACTCCCCCTAGTTGGCCAACCAGGGGTCAAAAGATTCAAGCTGAAAAGGTGGTCGGCCATCCCAGATTGGTGGTCTCCCAGGTGAATGCAACTCAGTGGTGGTATGGGAGACCCGAAATTGTGGCTCAAAAGTGAGGGAGACCAAGGAGTCAAAAGGGTCAAGCAAAAAAGGTGGTCGGCCTACCAAGATTGGTGGTCTCCCAGGTGAATGCAACTCAGTGGTGGTATGGGAGACCCGAAATTGTGGCCCAAAAGTGAGGGAGACCAGCTCTCTAGCAAGAAAATCGGGCGGCGAAGAGAAAGGTGCTCTCCAAGAAGAAAAGGTGGTCTCCCACCATAGTACCACCTTCCTAACAAAGAAACTAGGGTCCATGCCAAAAATAAACCCACACCGATGCAAAACGAAGAATCGGGGGCCAAAACGCGCAGCCAGGTGCCCCGAAAACAGGCTGTTAAGCACCGGAGGTAGCGTATGACCACAAAGGTGGTCTCCCAGGCCATAGTGTCCCTCTAGGGAGAGGGAACATGGTGTGTGCCAAAAACCGGAGCAAACGGAGAAAATCAAGCGGTCCCGGACCGAGGCGCACGGCCGGCGGCTCCGAAAACTAGAAACTGGTCTCCAAACGGGAATAGTGTCCTACGACCACGAAACATAGCCTACGGCCACTGAGAGATGGTTTTCGAGACCTCTCCCTCTCTTCGGGAAGAGAAAACAGAGAAAACAGGACCTGGTTCGCAAATCGAGGCAAAGCATAAAAGAGTCCCGAAGTCAGGAGGCAAGGCTCTCAGCCGAGACTTTGTGACCTCAGAACGGCCACAATATACATCATCACCGAGCGCTCAATCGGTGACGTCTGAGTCTTAAGGTCGGTCAAAAATGGGGTGTCTATAGTTGCCCCTCTTTGACAGAACTCGGAAGTTGTAATTGACGAGAGTGAATGTCAAAGCCCAGAGATGACCCATTTTTGACAAGGCCGAAGACTTAGACAAACAGGCAAGATAAACAAAGAGATGTGCCCACAGGCGGGGGCAAAATGCAAAACGATATGCACCAAGTCGAATGTAGCTCATGATCATGCAAAGCAGCAAACTGTAATGAAGCAAATATTCACAATAGATGCAACAGTTTTAAGCAAGAATGTAAAGCAACAACTACATTTCATGCAGTAAGAATGTGGAGATTTATTCAATTCTCGCCACGTCTCACACGTAGTTAGCAACATATGTTCAATGCTACATCAAACGCAGATAGACAAGATGCCAATGGAAAAGTGCATCGCAATGCGAGAGGAAATGTGCGTGATAGCACAAGTTATGTATGAAGGGCATGACAATGCCGATGAAACATGCGCAGTAATGCAAGTGACGTGCATAACAATGCAAGTGGTGTGCATAAGGATAAGTGCGATTTCAAAAGCATATTTGAAAGAAAAGATCGAACAAAGAAATGCAAGCTTCGACGAGGGAAACTCAAACGCGACCTCCGGTTTACCGCTTGGAAGGGTCGCAACGTACTCAAAAAGGATACACCTTGCTTTTGGCGAGCAACAACGAGCCATGCGTCGAAGATTGAATTTGAAGCTCCTGCGGAGGGATTTCGCACCGAAAAGTGCACTTTCCTTGTACTTTCTCGAGAGCCGGGGACTCCGATCACCACCAAACTTTGCAGGGAGTTCAAAGAGACATTGGAGACCACCCAGGAGGGCCACCGACCACCCTAGAGAGCCAACGACCAGGTTTGGTGCAAGGGGGTGGTCGGCCTACCAAAAAAGGTGGTCGACCGACCACCTTGCCAAAAACAGGGGCAGTTTTGTCCTTTTGCACTTGTTTCTTTAAATACACATGTCCAACTCACTGTTCCTCACAACTTCAAGTCCAAAATCAGCTCTCCTTCCTTCCTAGACCATTTTCTCTCTCAGATCTGCTCTTTATACGCGCTTTCCAACGCCCTACGCGAAGTTGTTTCGCGAAATTTTTCAGTTTTCTTCACTTTGGACCGATTAAAATTTGATTTCGGAGCTTCTTTCTCCATTTTCACCACTTGAGGTAAGTTTGTCTCAACATTTGGAACATTTTCTCGAGAGTTGACTTTTGTTGACTTTTTCAAATTTTGGCTCATTTTGCTCATTTTCGCTCCTTTTTGCAGATTTCTTGAAATGGTAGGTCATTTTCCTCAGGGCGAAGGTCCTTCAGGTGCCGGGGGTGAGCCAGACATTATGTCTTTACCTCTGAGGATTCGGCCATTTATTCCCGAGAGGTATGACCCTCCGGCGCACATCCTTCCCCAGGCCATTTTCTACCACTTTACCGACTTTGACGAGCGAAAACCTGTAGATCTATTACTGCAGGAGCCAGAGTCCCACCTCTCTTCTTAGGCACGAGAGGTATGTACTTCACTTTTACATTTTCTGCAATGTATTCTGCATTTTTCGTGCATTTCACGCTTTTGTTATGTATTTTTTTATCTGCTCGTTCTGAATGCGTTCACACACCATACTTCTGCTTACTCTAGCACACAGCTCACAGCACAGTATCTTGTTAAGTTGACATGTAGCCTAAGCACTCGAATTTCTGAACACACAGCTCACACTTTGATGATGAACCCATAGCCCACTATTTGACGGCAAACACACAGTCCACTATTTTGAAATTTGAACACGCAGCCTAAACTTTGATGTTGAACACATAGCTCACACTTTGATGATGAACACACAGCCCACTGTTTTTTAAGCCTGAACACACAACTCAAACACTTGACTTTCTGAACACGCAGCCCAAATTTTGAGGTGAACACACAGCAGGCACTGGTTGAGAGTTGAACACGTAGCCCAAACTGTTGTATTTCTGAACACGCAGCCCAAATTTTGAGGTGAACACACAGCACACACTGGTTGAGAGTTGAACACACAGCCCAAACTGTTGTATTTCTGAACACACAGCCCAATTTTTGAGGTTGAACACATAGCTTGAACTTTGAGATGGACACACTGCCCACTGTTTTGAAATTTGAACACGCAGCCTAAACTTTGAATTTCTGAACATGCAGCCCATTTTCGAATATGAACACACAGCACACATTTGTTGAAAGTCGAACACGCAGCCCAAACTTTTGAATTCTAAACACGCAGCCCATTTTTGATTGTGAACACGCAGCACACACTTCAATTCTGAACACGCAGCCCATATACTTCATGTTCAACACGCAGCTCATGGCATTGTATCTTATTTAATTTGCACACAGCTCATATACTTTATTTTGAAATTGAATACATATGTTCATTCTGAATGCAGGTATCTTCCCGTATTACTCGAGGCTATGGATCGATCATCGCCAGGGAGTGGTACGCAGAGCTCCCTGAGGCGTTCGCGATCTGGTTGACCAGGCAGGGTTCGGACTCTTCTACACGGGGATATCACGCTATCCAGCGAGCAGGACCCTGATAGGCGCCCTTGTAGAGAGATGGTGGGACACCACCAACTCCTTCCATTTCTCAGCTACCGGGGACATGACTATGACCCCGTTCGATTTTGCCGTGCTGACAGGCCTTGACATGAGAGGCTGACTGATTTCCTACGATGAGGACATGGGCGAGTGGGAGGCTGCTTGGATCTATCTATTGGGAGCTCGCCCACCGGTTGACAGATCTTCGGGCAGAGTCCGGTACACTTGGTTTTCCTCACATTTCAGAGAGAGGGTGCCCGAGACTCCCGAGGAGATAGCGCAGTACACTCGAGGTTTTTTGATGTTCCTCCTTGGGACCACTCTGTTCTCCGATAGGGGGAACACCGTTGGACTCTATCTGCTGAGTGCTCTAGTAGACCTCTCACAGGTCAGCCATTATGACTGGGGTGGCGCCAGCTTAGCTACCCTCTATTGCTACGTGAGTGCGACCTCCCGCGGACAGGGGAACATAGTTGGCGGCTATTAGAGAGCCTGGGAGGTACTTTCTGCCCTCTTGATTTACATTTCTGCTTTTCATTATCTGTACATTGCACACACGGCACACTTTACATTCTATACTTTGCATTCTGCTCTCGGCATTCTGCATTCTCTATACGTTCTGTATTCACATTCTGCACTCAGCATTCTATATTCTGATGGCTATTGCCCTGTTTTCCACAGCTATGGGTTTTCGCGTACTTCCCGACGCTAGCCCCGGAGCTTGAGGTGGAGGTGCCTCTCAAGATTCCTTACTCGCTCGTATTTGAGTGCCAGTACCGGCCGAGAGCTCGGGAGACTCTGCCCTACCTACGGTAGTTTTTTGATGCAGTGCAGCCGACCGAGGTAATTCAGAACTCTCAGTTCTTCATGCTTTCATCTTTGATTCATCTTGCACATTTACGATTTCTAATCGGCTTATGCATTGGTTATCCGCAGATCACATGGCAGCCCTAGGCGCCCTTGGGTGGAGATACCCGATTTCAGTTTGCTGGAGGATGGGCCGCTTCTCGGTACAAGATCCTGTTTGAGGGGCCAGCTGGTAGGGCCTAGTTTCTGGGGGACCGCTTCATGCGCCAGACTATGGGCTTCCCCGAGCAGAGTGTCCCCGCAGCACCTCCGGACGATATGCGATCCACTGAGAGGCTCACTCCCTAGGAGGTCGACAGCGCCATGTTGGGTACCGATGTATTTCTACATTTGGAGGAGGGGGAGTACGCGACTTACCGTCATACATACTTGATGCCTCCATTGACAGGTATCCGTACTCCCAGGAAGAGGTCTACTCACATGCCATCATCGAGTCGAGCTCGGGCTGCAGGTGTTCCTTCGACCAGCAGGGCCAGTACATCGAGAGGTGGGGCTAGACTGGTCCCCCCGATTCCCTCGACTTATCATCACGCCGGATGGCCAGATATTTCGACTGAGTTGACAGGATGGCGGTACGAGACTTCCTACCCGATTCCGATAGAGCCTCCTATGCCTGGTCACCCATACGTCAGAGACCTTGACTCGCTACCGGTATGCTTTACAGTTTTGATTTATCACTCAGATATTTGGACATTTATTCATTCACTGATAACTTGCACTTGCATCTGCAGCCTCCCGTCGAGTATACTGAGGGGTTGCTCGGATTGGTGGCCTCACTCGAGGGCATGGTCCTGCGGAGAGAGACGTAGTTGTCCATCGTCGGTGTCCCGATACACTTCGGTTTTCTTGCATTTATCGTACTTTTGACGACATGCTGAACTTGAACATTTCACTGCATTGATTTACTGTATGTGTAGAGCACATCTGACACACACGACATTCATGTACTGTATCTGCATACACCCTCTTTATGTAGTTTTCTTGCATCTGCATCTGATATACATACTTGGCTGATGTATTCAAATTGCGCTCTTTCTTTTCAGGTGCCTCCGCTACATACTGGGCCACAGGTCGGGCCATCTAGGCCTTCTCGGGAAGCTGGGAGAGGAGACTCATCTCGCAGACGAGACAGGTGCAGAGCACCTGTCATAGAGGAGGAGTCCAGCGAGGAGGAGGAGTTTGCGCATCCTCAGTCAGAGACATCTGCAGGCAGAGAGATGACTCTGAGTCCGGTTCTGAGGGCGGAGGTGATGCCGAGGAAGGTTCTGAGGATAGCAGCTCCGATTCAGATGGTGGTGCTGGTGGAGATGGTGCAGGGACTTCTCAGCCGAAAAGACGGACGAAGAGGGCCTCTTATTCTTGCACTTGAGAGCACTGATGCAGATGTTCCTGCTTTATTTGCCTTTTTTTTACTAGTAGTTGTAGCACATTGTACATTATTAGGCAGTTTTATTTTCTGTAAAACTTGTACCCTTGTTGTAAAATGTTGAAACAAAGGAAGCATGATGGAATGAAACAGCTTTTGTTCAAAAAGTGTTGTATTTTATGTTCTTAGCATCGTATCATATCATTTTGCACAAAAATGAGATTGAATGAAAATTGAGCATCGAAAATTTGCCAACTCAGGTAGTGAACCGTCGCAACAAACTAAACAACTTATCTTACTAAGAAACAACAAGACCTTAGCAAGCTTACAACTCGATAAGTAAATCCCGGAAATGTTGATAAACAAAGAACAACAATTTCAATGGACAAAATCGACAACTCGATAAAACTTAACAATCGATAAACTTAACAACTCGACTTGATAAGAAAAACTCAACAACAACTCGATAAACAAAATCAACAACAACTGACATCAAAACTGAATGAACTCGATAAACAAAACTCAAAACAACTCGATAAACAGACGTATCTTGGACGATCGGGGTGACGGAACGCATCCGAAACAGAGGAAAATCGCACCTTTAACACCCCAATGCATGGAAATGCTAGGAACTTTCTTCTAGAGACTAGGACAAGACTAAAGCCACACTTCTCTCCATGGCCGACCATCAGAGGGAGCTGGCCGACCAGCTATTTCCATGGAGACCAAAGGGTGGTCGGCCTACCAGAAAGGTGGTCGGCCGACCACCTGGCTTGGCAACCACCAAATTTGTGACACGTGTCCCTCCGAACAGTGCCTTATCCTCTATAAAAATCCAGCTTCGTGGTTCTTTCATTTCATCTTAGTTTTGCATCAAAATGGAGGCATTTCTCACCCAAAATCTCACAGCTTGGATTGCTTCTCTAGATGGCTCGGAAAAGTTGAACTTCCGGGGCTTCGGCTTGAATGCACTATTCACGCTGGGCCGTACTCCGCTGCATCTTCCTTTCCTCCATGCCGCAGCAAGTTTTGGAATCCGGTAACACACGTCTTTAGCTTTAGCGGGCAAGAGATGTGTCCTACTTTCGAGGATTTCCAAGCTTTGATGGAGTCCGAGCGCAATGAGGAAATCTTGCCTCAACTCCGATTTGGCCACGTCCAAGCCCTAGGACAAATGTGCGGCCTTACTTTGCATGACGCTCGATCATTGATTAGCGATGGAGAGCTGGACATCCCAAGCTTGGTTTGCTGGTTTTCTGATGCTGGTAACCGCGGCGACCATCATTGGTAGGGCTATCGGCGACACGCACTTTGCCTATGCTTGCTATCTCATTTCTTGCTTGCCTCGGGCTCCGATGGATTCAGTGTCCGGTTGATCGAGGTTGCCCAAGGTTTGAAGGAGGGCAAGAGCTGCATTGCCATGACATTGGTTGAGACATTGATGGGCTTAGACGCTTTTCATCGTCGGGAAACGGCTAGGCTTGCGGGGAGCCCACTACTATTGCAGGTAATGTTTCCCACCCAATCTCACATATGTATTGCTCACATCACTCGGCCCTCAGGCTCGTTTTTTCTCGCAAAACCCTTTTCTTACTTTTCTCTCATCGTACATCTCTCTATTCTTTATTCTCTCATTTTTCATCCCTCCCCAGGTATGGTTGATGGACAAGTTACAGATTGTGGAGTCTTGCCCAGCATACTCAGCTCGCGGCTACTTTTTCCGACAATGCCTGGTCGATGCCCTGGATGAGGGGTGGTGGTACTACTGGATGTGCAGTTTGTCTGCAAACCGCATCGTTTGGCGCTGCCTTTGGCTCATTCTGCCGGCAATTAGTTACAACATGACCCGTCAACCTAGGATTCAATTGACTGGCATGACACACTGTATCTTCTATTTTTCGTTTCGGTTCCAGCGCCAGTTCGGACATGATCAGACTTGCCCGCCAGAGGGGATAGAGTACCCTGCTGCATTCCCAGCCCGAGGCGCACAGCTTGCCCGGTATGCCACAGCATGGAGGACTAGAGAGCTCCTGGCCCCCGCTCCCACTTTCAGTTGCACTTTGTCTGATGAGTGCTTGGATTGGCTCAATGAAGAGGCACAGGAAGGGCCCACTTTGGCATCAGAGGCTTAACAGCTCTGGGAGGGGGCGCAGGAACACCTGACTTATCTATGCCCCAGATTTATTGCTTTATTAGTACTTTCAAGTTTTGTTTATGAATGTAACCAAAAGCAACTTCAATTTGTATGCAAGAGCAGGAGACACTCTGTATTGAAATCAATGAAATTGAAGGTTGTGGGTACTGAAAATTTTCCGCTTTGGTCCAAAAATGGTCTAAGTTGTAAAAAGATTAATTTTGAACAAAGTCAACTTTTATTAAAACTTTTCAAAACCATTTTCGATATGGATCAGAACTGGACACGCTGAAATCTGTCACTGGATGCACAACTCGGATCCTAGCAACTGGAAAGTTGCCTCTAGTCTGAATAGTACCGCGGCATTGCACAGCAACAGAAAGTTGCCCCTAGTCTAAAAAGCACTGCACCGAAGATCATAACCAAACTCTTGAATGCTGAATAGACAAAGATGCCGAGATGATCAAATGGACAAAATGATCGGGGAAAAGTTTATGGCTGAACTTCAGGATGAAGTTGCCTACGTATCCCAAAGATGGGAATCAAGCCTTACGTAGTTCAGGCTCAGTTCACTTGAGTATTTTCACTCTCCTTTTACGCTCTAACTTTGCCAAGGCCGCCCTTTGCGGGTTTCAACCTTGCGAGCTCAGTTTTTGTAATTTCAAATTTTTTGTGCTCTAACTTTTGCCTAGGTGCCCTTTCGGGTTTTCGGCCTAGCGAGCCACTCAGGGTAATATTTCTTCAATTGTCCATGTTGATCGGCTGTGAGAACTCTAGGCCATCTAGGTCCATCAGAACCACAGCTCCACCTGACCAGATAGATTTAATGATGTAGGGACCAGTCCAATTGGGTCTAAACTTGCCCCTTGGGTCGTGGATAGGAGCTCGGTTGTCTTTGAGCACCAAATCTCCTTCCTTCAGATTCTTAGACTTAACTTTCTTGTTGAAAACCCTGGCAATTCTGCGCTGATAACCTTGAATATGGTACAGTACTTTCAGTCTTCTCTTATCAAAGAGCATGAGTTCTTCAAATCTGCTCTGCTGCCAATCTGCTTCGGCTATGACACTCAGCCAACACTCGCAAAGACGGAACCTCAATCTCGATAGGTAGGAACGGTCTCCATCCATAAACTAATGAATACGGAGTCGACCCAGTAGACGTTCTAATTGAAGTCCAGTAGCCCCACAGAGCAAATGGCAACTTATGTGGCCAATCCCGGTAGGGTTTCCACCATCTTGGCAGTATGTGTTTGATATTCTTGTTGGCGGCC